>CM071956.1:19247500-19385000 GCA_036784905.1 Acrossocheilus fasciatus | reverse complement strand
CAATGAAATTGACAATGTATAGTATATTAAATCTGCCTCCTAAAACTAGGTTAGTTACTATATAAAAACTGTCCTCTCAGAATGCAAATAAGCATACCAGATGTTTACTGATGTGGGGGAGGAAATGGAGGGGGTTGTACCTTCACAGCGAGGAAACGGATGATCCCAATTGCGCGTAGTGCCATGTTGACAGGTAAGAATGGAGTGTCCCATCAGCTGATATCCTGGATAGCACTCAAAGGAGATGGACTGACCCACATTATAACCAGCCCCAACCACCACACCATTGCGGAAGGGTTCAGGATCAGGACACTCTTGAAGTTCATAGGCTGGAAAAGACAGAAACATTGATACATGAAAGAAAGGGGAAAGAAAATATATGATTTATTTTTGAACCTGCTAGAAGAAAGCAGGCCCAAGTGCATCTGTTGTGGCATGAAGAGAGCAGTTTTTGTGACACCTCAAAAAAATAAACTTTCATAAAAAAATAAAAAATAATAAAAATAATACATATATATATATAAATATATATAAAGCTCTGAGCTCCAAGTACCAATCTAAACCTAGATTCTGTGAATTTTACATGTAAATCACATGGAATCAACTGATTGCTGTAAACCAACAAAGCATTGGGATATGATTCAAAGCAGATGCAATCAAAGCTCCGGCAATAACAATGCTGTCACTTTTTTCTCAGATATGCAGGTCTGAAATTCATAGCAAAGCAACCAAATGATCAATGTTCACTGCAGGCAGCGAAAACACCAAAAACACATTAACATCACCACATTTTGTCTCTGGGTCAAGATGTTTTTCTTGGGATGCTTCAATTTTTTCCCTGTCTATTTTCCTCCATCATGTCTTTCAAGTCATTCTGAAGAAAAATTTTGAAATAAAAATTCATATGCATTCCTTTCATTAGTTCAGCCTGAGTCTGGAGCCATTATCAAAAGTTTTCCAAGTTATTTTTCCAAATCTTAGACACAAAAGAAAATATGCTGAAGCTTTGAGACTGAATGACCATGACTAAAGAAATTGATTTCTGTAGATCAGAGCATCTTTGGTAACAAGGGTATACTGCCGGATATAATGCTTGATTTATATGCTAATGTACACATAATTATGTAAATACAGGTTTCAGTCATTTCAATACTGCAAACAGTTATTGCATTATAGTGTAAATTCTGATAGCTTTCGCGGATCCATCCTAGAAAAGGCCATTTCTATGACGCAATTTTAAATTCACTCGTTGGACTCATATTCTACTTTGGATTCTGGCATCAGCAGCATTTTATACCTGATGGATTTTATGCACAGCTTCACAGAGAATGGCTTATTACCGTGTTTACTCGTTATCTTGACTGATTGTCTTGGCAAGGTATTGAAAATGACATTCAAATTGAGGTTCCTGAGAAAATAAATGTGCAAAGGCGGAACTGCAACAACAATGCTAACAACAACAATATGTGGAGTTTTCTTCAGTAAAATGGTTAAACTTGGTCAAAACATTTTCAGCTTTTATTATTTTTTTTTGGTTTCCTTACCCTGATAATCAAATCTGAAGCCAGGTTTATTCTGAGAGTGGTCGCTATGAAAATATATAGTAGTCTCATGGGAAGTGGTTAGAAGAGATGGTGGTAAGTCCTGCCCACTGAATCTGCCAATCACTGTGCTGGTGTCAAAAGGCCCATTCCTAATTTCCAGGAAATCATGGTTGGCCTCAGTGGAAAAGTTCAAGAACTGCACATGAGCCCCTGTTTGGATGATAAAACAGGATGTTAACAGGAATGAACAATTTAGCATCTTTAGATTAAATCACACTAAAATGGTGTTCTTCAGGCTTGTCCAACAAATGTGCATGTATGCTCTATGCTAAAAATTAAATATTAAAAATGTGATTGGTTTTAATAACTAAAAGGTAGGAATTTGATTACTTACAGCTGCAATATCTCATAACGTTCAGTAACATACCAGTTAAACATCATGGTTAGCATTACCAGCTTTATCCAGTCATCTTACTGGCATTACCAGCAAACTCTTTTTAAACCACATCTGTTCATTCTGATGTGTCCTCACCGTAACCGACTGGCAAGTAAATCCTCCAGGTGCAGTCACTGTTGCTAGGGTAGTTTCCTGGGAAACCAGGGCTGAGGATGGTGCCTTCCATCTCCTCTCTGATTCCCCCACACTGAGCTGAAAAGAAAAATGGCGAGGACATTGTTTGGAACATTCATTTGTAGAAAACACATGCTGTGGTATAAACCTGCTGAGCTCAAGGTTCAAGTACTTCTAAAGACCAATAAAAACAGCGGACAGCTGTCAGGCTATCATTAGAGAATAATATGAGGTGACCAACAGGCTATTTCCACTCCCTTTGATTGGTGGGAATATATATATATATCTGCCATGAATATATATATATATATATATATATATATATATATATATATATATATATATATATATATTCATGGCAGATGACTGAAAGTGAAAATTGCTGTCACTGACCTGCAAATGAACTTGTCTTTTTTTGGTGAGCCAGCATGGCTTTTATAGTTGCTAAATATATAAGTGGGATCCAAAAGTCTAAGAGCACACTGAAAATCTGGGACACAAAATCTAACTTATATGCAATATGAAATATGAGATATACAGTACATCACATGGATTTATATTTATATGTATACATATGTGTTTGCATATTTGTAACACGCACACGTGTATGTGTGTGTGTGTGTGTGTGTGTGTGTGTGTGTGTGTATGTGTGTGTGTGTATGTATGCATGTTTGTAATCTTCTGCTTTCAATGGAAGCAGAAAAAAATATGAAAATAATTTAACTCAGATTTTAACTTTAATTGCAATGTAACTCAAATGAATGTAAATAATATAATTTAATTTTAAAATAAAATAATACAAATATTATTTAATAAAATAAAATAAAAATATCCATAAGGAAAGAGGATGTAATATCTACTGCAACCTGTGTGGGCTACAAGTCGATTGACGTTTCACGTTGCTTAGCAATGCCATCTACCTCGTGCAATGACCCTAAAAGCTTTGTGCCGAATAAAGAAATGTAAAACATTAGCTCTTCTATTGACATCATAGAGAAAACAAGTCTTTCATTTATTAAAAAGGCCAATTCACTTCCCAAAGCTATCAAAGGCCACTCGAGCACCTCTGTAGCCTTCAATCTTCTCATATCAGTGAAAACGCATGCTCTATCCCCTCCTCCTCTAGAGGCTTTGAGTTTAAACTACTGATTGATTCAAATATCACTCTGATTAAAGCCCTGGCTTTGGATTCAAAGAGACTCTATGGATGTGCTGCGAAGCCTTACAAAGCTTCAGATCCTGAAGAATGGAGGGGTTAAAAATGTGCCCTGTGCCTTTGAAAAACCAGTAGGAATCAGGAGACTGCTGATGACCGCCCAAGCCATGAATCATCTCAAGGGCCTCGCCAATCAAAGCAGGAGATGGAACTAATAAGGACACTATTAGGGCTTTCTCAAGAAACGTGATGCTATTATCTCGATCACGTGAAGACTCTTCATCCCTGCTCTTCTCACTGCATTAGATAAATTAACAAACCAAATGGCACTTTTAAAGAAAGATGGCACAAGCGTACTTGTCAGATGGGATCTGTTAAATGAGATAAACCACACATGCGGTTGCTCTGCTTGGACATCTGTGAGAACTTGAGAAGATCTGACCTCATACATCTACTACAAATCAGCATGGGACCAGCTAGATAAAAGCTATAACTGCAAACATTGCTCAGCTAGTTCTGTGAAACACTGTAGCATCATTTATTTGATCATTTGTTACCTATTGCTGTGAAATTCATACATTTTTAAATGTGGCTTAAGTGCCTGAGTACTTTTTGGGGCTGCTGTACACATGGATACAAGTACCCATGTAGTTCTTTACCATTCGGGACTCTGTGGTAGATCTGAACTCATAAATCTGCAGAAGCCAGGATTTAGAAAAGAAATAAATGAATAAAAGATGACAGAAGTTATTACCGATGCAGAGAGGAGGCGGATAGTTCCAGCGGCGCACAGGCCCTGGCATGCAAGAGATATGGGAGACTCCCTGCAAAGATAAAAAATAAAAAGAAGAAATATTTTGTTGTTTTCAGTCTTTACTTCATTCATTCAGTATTCACTCTGACCATCATTTTTTTCCCCAAAGGTTTTTGGCTTTCTTAAGCCAAGTTCTGAAGCTCATCGTCTTTTCTTGTTTTAAGTCGGCACCTAGTCTGACCAAGTCCATGCTACTACTAATCGCAGATGCAAACTAATTTCAAACGGTCTTGGAATAGCTATCGGGTTTGCACACTGTTCCGAGCAGCAGCGACCAACAAGCAGTGCGAGGTAGTTAATGATAATACATTTCATTTGAAAATACTTTTAATCAGACTACAGTTACTTTTTTATTCATTACACGATTACTTAATTTTCACAAAATGGAAGTACATTTTTCATAAGTGATTCTTCCTATTCCCCCCCAGTTCACCCAGTTCAGTCACTAGTCAGGTGGCTATACTTACACAGGAAATTGAAAGGCAACACAGCATAAAATAAGCAAAATATTTCAGGTTTTTCAGGTCAAAAGTAATCTAAAGTTAGTCAGATTATATTACCTAAAATGTGTAATGTAACAGATTATACGTAACCAACAACAAATTTCATCATGTAATTTATATTCAGTATTAGAATGCTATTTGTAAGTAATCTACCCAGCATCAGGTAATGGAAACGTAAAAGAGCAACAGGAAGCCAGGCATCAGCAAACCCATTAAACTGTTGCCGCCCCATCTCTCCAACCAACATTTCATCCAAAAAAACTGACTGAAAGGTATTTCAAACTGTAAATAGTCCACCGAGTAAAAATAAATAGGTTTCCAAGGAGAATATATTTTGTTGTTGATGTAAATTCTAAACTAGTTTGGTGAAAAATAATGTATTTTTCATAAAAGCTTGACAAATTAAGCTGCTGCCAACATGGACAGGTTGCATAACACGCTCCCAAATCCAGGCTAATCATGGTTTCCTTTGACCACATTGTGTTTTGAGCAGTTAAATTATTTGCTACCAAGAGTGTTTTAAGGACATTTTTGGTACTTTGCAAAATAAACTATTTTGGAATCATGTCGGGACGCCCCTTGATGGCTAATGTAACATTGGTGCCCTGAAACAACCATGGTTTTTTCCAACGTTTGGCAAGTTCAGTCTCACCTGCAGAGTATATCCAGGGTCACACTGGAAGGACATCACACTATTCATCTGTAATCTCTCACCCACTTTGAAGCCATTCATGGGTACAACCGGTTCAGGACAGCTAGTGAGGGACACAGCTGTGAGAGAAAACAACAAAACATGACAAACAAAGAGAGGAATTAAGCTGAATGCAAAAGCTAGTTGAGTTTTTATTGATGAGTGTGTAGTCCAGATGCACAGGACTCGCAACAGATGTCCTACTCTTGTATTCCAGACGGAAACCGGCTGCAGAGACGCTGATATCTGAGAAGAAGTGCAGGTAGAGCTGGTTGGAGGTGCTGTTTAGGAGGGCTGGGACTGTTGTGCCTGTAGAATAACGAAGCCGTTAGCATATTGTGATTATGTAGTTGAATCAGCGTGACCTTGACTTTTCGTTCTTTTTTGAAATTAAACTTTGTACACTTAGTACACAAATTATACTAAAATAGCTATGTAGCTAATTTGACCATATGCTTTCCTTTGTTTTGTGAAAATTACATATGCTAAAACATACATATAAAATATGCCATTTGGAACTGTGGCAAGCAATTTAAGAAATTTATGAAATAATGTGGAGATTGTTATATTATGCATACACCGTTTTACATCATGCATATCTTATATGAGATTGGATAAAAGCAAATTTGCAAAGCAAACATCATGCATTTATTTTCACTAGGCAAGTATATACAAACATTTCTGCTTCAAAACATTATAAAACACAAAACAACTGTCTGAATATCAAGTTTTACGAAGTCTTTGCATTTACATTGTGTTCTGCACAACTGCATAAAAGTCAAGCAAAATACAATAAAAATACACTTAGTTATTTTTCCTCAAGCATTCATTTCTAAAAGCCCAATGCAGATGAGAATCGTTAGGCATGCATTCGTCTGGAGTTTATACAGCTCTTTTAGTCATATGGCTCAGTGTGTGGGGATCTGATTGGCTCATTTGTCTTCACGCCATACTCTGTTATTCATTTTAGGATGTATCATTCATTTCTCTCTCTCTAGGGCACTTGTAACATTTGTGCCTGCTCTTTGTGCCAATAAACGTGAAACTTCAGCCTTCCCTACTGCGCAAGTAGCTTCTGTTTCCCATAATGCAACACAAATGCACACTGGCGACAATAAAGAATCGTTCTTATGATCTATAAACTGTTCCAAAAATGCAGTAACTCTTCTATACATCATATTGTGGTCTAAACATTGATGTAAAACTACATTTCTGTGCAAGACAAACTGTGCCTTTCTCTCAGACATCCACAGAGAAAACATCCAAGCATTCAAAGCAGCAACAGCAAGATTATTGTGACAATGCGTGTTTATGTAATGAACCGGGTTATAGAAGTATTACACAGCCCACCTGAGAAGCTCCCCAGCATGGTGTCAGTGTTGTCACCCCCATCAAACACCTCGAGAGAGTCCCAGTTCTGCTCAGTCACAAAGCTAATCACCTGGATCTGAGAGAAAGGAACGGAACAAAGGAAATAATACAGCAGCTTCTTCTTTGTGAGTATCAGTGGATTGCACTGAAACATATTACAGGCACTTGGCTATCAGGCATGATATGCTTTAAAGTTTGAGTCTTGGGTATAGTCTTGAAAAGTTACAAGAATATGCCAAATAAAGATATTTTAAAATGCCTTTTTGATGTGTTATATAACCCTTCAAATGTCATCTTCAAATCTGAGAGGCATTTTTCGGCATTTGTTGAATATGCTGTTCACACAGTTTTTCCGATGTTCAGCCCTGTAAATATTTTGGTAGACATTTATTTTTCCGGC
The DNA here is from genome assembly GCA_036784905.1 of Acrossocheilus fasciatus. Lineage (NCBI taxonomy): Eukaryota > Metazoa > Chordata > Actinopteri > Cypriniformes > Cyprinidae > Acrossocheilus > Acrossocheilus fasciatus. Next base: position 19,377,950 of record CM071956.1, on the reverse strand, counting down.
CCAGTCTCAAACAAGCATAGAAATTGGCTGGTCACAGTGGCATGACTGTGGCTATCGCTGGAAGATTGTCACATCTGATAGCCTTGCCGTCAAATGGCACATTTATTTGTGCTTGCTTCACACAGTGAATTGGAAATTTCATGAGAGGGACGGGGTTAGTTCTATATCCAGGCCGTCATGAGCCGTCTGTCTGAGACAAAATGAAAACACACAACCAATCCACACAATAGCATCAGTTGAGAGCTCTTCTTCACTTCTTTCCTAAACTTTAAGATGAAAGAAGTGTGCATGGACCTGAAACTAAATTGTTCAGTGATAATATTTGTTCCTTTTTGTCTTGGCAGAAATTATGAGAATGATCCAGTTCACAGACACATAAGTGGATATGTATAATTTAGTTGATATTTTTAGTCTTTTGGCAATATTTAATGCACAACCGTTTTATCCAAATTGGCATGAAAAGGTGACTTTTTTCCTTCCTTTTTTTTTTTTCCTCAATAAGGTGAGCTATCATTTCAACCATCATAGATACACACTGTATTACCACTAAGTAAAGTATGGCAAAAATCTAGTTAAGAAATAATCAAGGCATATTTTCCACAGTGTTGACTAAATAAACTTGAATTTTGTAAAAATCATTTCATTTATGTGTAGCAGTTTAGCAATGCATAGTACTTAGCAGCAATATTTATCCATAAATATTTTTACATAAAATTTGAATGCATTCAATGAATATCACCAAGCCCTACAGACAACAGAGCAGATGAAAAATATGCACAGTAAGTTGTAGAGGAATCTCTCTTAAATCTCCCAATCTGCATCTCTTTCCGCTGCCTCTTCATATCAGTCCCTCTTACTTTTGGTGATGCTGTAATCATTTCTGCATGGTTCCAAATCTCCTACAGCGAGAAGTTTATGAATTGGGTTAAAGGCAATTAAGTAAGCGGTCCTGAACTCCTCCCATGATTCAGGGCTATATTTGATTACATTTGTATCCAACAGTGTGAGGCAAGTCTGGGGAGACGGATGCAGATGCTACTTGAAATATATACTTAAAATAAATAAATACATTTTTTTTAAAAATCACTCATATTTAACCTGCACTGCTTACTTTCACCATTTTATAGCTGCATTAAAAATGTTGATATTTATAAGAAATGTGAATGAGATTAACTCAAATGTAAATAAATGTCAGTATTTAAATACATGGTGCTATTTGATATAACTGAAATTATATCAAAGCCAAATTGTGATATTTCTAGTGTCCTAATGAGACTAAACTTTAATTGCTTCCGATTGTCCTCATTTGTAAGTCGCTTTGGGTAAAAGCATCTGCTAAATGACAATGTAAATGTAAAACCAATCTAATAAAAGGAATTAATATGTCTGTATGTATTTAAAGTCCGTGTAAAATTATATTAAAATGTGTTCTGAGTTTGTCACACAACAGAAACAATTTGTTATTAACCACCCAGCCAAATTTTAATGATTAAAAAAAACTGCTAAGTAACTAAAATAAGTTAGGTAAGCAGGACTCTCTGCTCTCAAACGCTGGGGGCGTGTCCACTGTCGGCACTGAAACCACGCCCACTCGCGGGAAAGCGGCTGTCTCTCTCAACTGTCTAATACCGCTGCAACCTGAATGGATGCTACTGTTGCTACCTCTAGTAGCTTAATTGGATTTATACAGCCATACATGTTTGAGCGAGCAAGTTCGTTATCTAATTGTAGACGTGCAAGCACGCTCAACATGCGTCAGCGCTGCAGTGAGTTGAAACAAATAAAATACCCTAGACATGTCACTCGTATAGTTTTGAATGGGGGAAAAATGCAACGCTCAATATGGCCGCTCAATCGCAGGAAGCCCCGCCTTCTGAATGAAAGAGCCAATCACTAATCTGTAAAGTCAGTGCGTCACTGCAGCTGCCGTTAGAAGTCCCGGTTGCTATAGAAACAGTCAGTGTTCTGAGACCTGCGTTTAGGACTGCGCATGCGCACTGGTTGATCTAGCCTGAAAAAATAAGCTTTTTATAACGCTATTTGAGCAAAAGATACAACATTTATGATACAGTTGTTGTCAGATTTCTTTGGTGATTTCAAATACGAAATTTAATCGTAAGCTTAGTGAACAGTTTTGGAAAATTTGATGTTTCCCCATTCAAAGAGTTAAGGGGGGGGGGGGGGGGTGTTCGGGTTGTTGCGATAGAGGCTATTTACACTAAGTGAAAATAGCAGTATTAGTTATATGCTATTTACACAGTGCAAACAGCTTTAGATTCTATTTATTCTATGTTAAAATAGCAGGATCCTGCTAATTAATTATTGCAAATATTGAATAAAAGGGTATGATTAATTGTGGCAAAAAACATTATTAGAGAAAAACTACTTATTGCAAATAGTGGCAATTATCTGCAACTCTGCGTTGTAATACATTATAAAATAGTATGCAAACCTTATTGAGTGTAATTTTTTAAGTTTATTTTAAATTATTAAGCTCTCCCTACACCTACCCTATACTTTATGTTCAACTTTTTAATTATTTCCTTAATTTTTATTAAAAAATAAATGCTTTTCTGATGTGATTTTAAATTTAAAAAGGGAGAAAAAAAGTTCGTCAAAAGGCAGATTCGAACCCTGGTCAATCGTGTCAAAAGAACCATAACACGCGGTTTTACCATCTGCGCCACTGAATCTGACATTTAACAACCCGTCTTTTGCAAATTTGACTATCCTAATCATACGTTTGTGGGTGCAGTTAGCGTAAGTAGCCTCTTCCAACAACATGGCTATTTGCACTTAAATAGACACTCCGATTTTTTTTTTATTTTTTATTTTTTTATATTCCCAACAATTAAACAATTGCCCACAGAAAAAAACAGGGGGTGCTGCAGCACCCTCAGCACCCCCACTTCCCGCGCCCCTGCTCTGGGCTAAGATCCGGGCGTCCATTCACCCTAGAACCGTCCCTGCCTAGAATCTGTATATCTAACATCACAGACATCCAAAAAGACAAACTAAGAACTTGGCCTCTCAACATAGTTATTATGGTGTTAGGGGCAGGGCCACGCTCGGTGGCTCCATTGCATCATGGAGCCACCATTTTAGACCGGCCCAATAAATTCTGAACACAGAATTGGTGAAAAACTGTTTAACCGTTTAACTCCACAATTCAGTACTACATAGTTCAGAGTCTTTGTAATGTGTTTCAGCAATACATTTCTAACATTTGTAATGTGTTTAGAAACAATTCTCAGAATTCTCTTTACACGGACTTTAAGGAGAGCAGCACATACATGTGACTATGCTCAGGAGTTCCTCAGGGACCAGTCATGGGCCCATTGCATATTGACTTCAGTAGAGTCAGGTCTAATCAGGTCTTCCCTCGCAACAGAGTCTGTATTACAGCCTTAGCTGTATTAACCACAGGTAAAGGCTACAGGATTCGTTTCAGACATAATGAAAGATGCAATAATGTAATATATATATTGAATCCAGCCCTTAGAGAAACGGCCACCCACAGTAGGTGCCAAATAATCTCAAAAAGCTCTTTACAACCAGCTTGCGGAGGTGCCAAAAAGGTAACGCTAAATAGAGTTATGAAGTATGACTGGAGGAAATGATGGCTATAGAGATACTGTTCAAAATCTGAAGATTATTACTGCCTTCTCCCTGAGAATCTAAACTTTTATGGTCTGCACTGAAATGAAAAATTGATACGGTTAAAAAAGTAACAGAGTTGAAGCATTGCAGACTTGTTAAACGCTCTACTGTGACCGCATTTAAAAGTGTCAAAGAATATGTAGTGACACATAGCCCAGTACACACTGCACAGGAAGTGATAACGGCATTATACAACTGAATTTACCCCTGAAAAATTCAGGCAGTGCAACAAAAATCACAGAAACAGAGATAAGTATGTTGACTCTTTATATATTTTGATACTGTCTCCCTCCACAATAGTTTATTGCACCAGCACTATGCAGGGAAGCCCATACATTACAGCCCAGAGAGAATGTGCTTAATGAACGCAATCAAAACAAGCTGCCTTTGTCAATGGCAGTTCACAAATAATTGTAATACACCTGTGATCACTGATATTACTTTGGTCAAAAACTGCTTTTGGCTTTGGTTATCACTGTCAATCCTTGCAATTTTGAATGCAGTACACATATGGAATGACAATAAATCACATTTTAAAATATAGTAAAATAATAATAAAAAAAGCAACAAAAAAAAAGGTGATAAAATGGTATTTTATTGTTGCTAGAAGGACCGTACCTGGATTCCCATTCCCTCTGGCACAGTGATCTTCCATACGCAGCTCAGGCTGTTCAGGTAGGGCTCAGGATAGCCAGGGGACAGAATAGTGCCTATCCGCTGGGTAAGGTTCCCTCCACAAGGCACTGCAGCACAGATAAAAAGAGAAAAGGATGAAAGAGCAGGTAGAGTAGACAAATCACACAAACCACCTACAGTATTGGAAGGGTATTTGTAATCTTCCAGGACAACACCTTCCTCCTTGTGCAGCTCCTGTGGTCAAGCATCTGGTAGCTGCAGTGAAGCGCACAGGTAAACAGCTGCACATGAGTGTGGATACCTGAGTGTCTACACACAGATTACCTGCGGCAACATCTGCCACATGTGCAAATTCGTGGATGTGTGACATGCCGGAGGCCATGACTGCCGGCCCACAGCTGTGTGCCGTTGCTTGTTAGGCACAGGGAGAGTTTATTGGCGACAGCTCTCCCTCAAGAGGAGCAGGAGCAGGAGTCTATTTGCTCTGTGTCCCCACAGGAAAACCACCAGAGCTGTGATGTGTATCTAACACAGTGCCCATCCAAGCAAATGCATTGATGTTGGGGACGCAAGTAGACATGCAACACTTATGCAAGTGTAGTAAAATCTACCAATTAAACATTTTTTTTTTTTTTTTTTACCATTTCATCAAATTTCCAAGGAAAACTATTTTACTCCTGTTATATTCAAAGTCGATATTTATTCTAGAAGTAGCCGTTGAGGAGCCATGGCTTCAGTAGATGGATGTTTCTATTTTTTTAGATATATAATAATTTACATATGTATAATTACATAAATTTATATATAATATTAGTGCTGTTAAATGATTAATTGAGATTAATCGCATCCAAAATAAAAGTTAGTGTTTACATAATGTGTGTGTGTACTGTGTATATGTTTATATAAAAACACACATACGTACATGCATATATCGAATAATTTTTTTTGCTATATTACAGTTATAAACAACTGTGCTAAACAAAATATGAATAAAATAGATAAATATACAACAAATAAATAAATACACAAATTAATTATCGTGCAAACAAATTTCTATATATTTTTATAATCATTATAAACAATTTTACATGTAATGTATTAACTAACAATAAAAAAATAAATAATAATAATAAAAAAATAAAAAAAATAGTACGTTTATGTCCTGGTTGTTTTTGTTTATATTTTGCCCATCATTTTTATAATCATTATGTTTAAAATTTTAGTGCTTGTATTTTCAATATATTCATTTATTAATAAATAATAACACTGTTCAACTGTATATAGTTTAAATTCATGTTTGTAAAAGCAATTGCATATATATTTGCACCCAATAGATTACATAACCTGGCTATTGGTCCCCAGCTAATTTGAATTTGAGACTTACTGTAATGATGATCATGAACGTGTGTGAGATGATAGCACTCTTACCAATGCAGCTGGGCATGCTGCCGTTCCACTGGGCCAGAGCGTTGGGTACAGTCAGGCACTCAATGGCACTGGGCCCCTCCAGGACATATCCTGCATTGCATTCAAAACTCACCACGGCTCCCACCGCAAAGTTGTTACCAGTGCGCCTGCCGTGTCTGGGCTCTGGGACTGAGCTGCACTGTGTCGCACTGGTTCTCGGGACAGCTAAAGCAAATAAATGCACTATTGTTAAATGAAGTTGTACAAAAAAGGACCTTCAGGACCTTAAGGCACCTGCCAAGTCAGAAATTCTTTGCAATGCATTATTTATGTAGTCATGCACCAGATTGTTAGTGAAACTTGCACTTCAAGTTTAAACCACACAGTAGGTACAGTGCATACAGCTGGTTGGAATGCCCCAGAACACCACTACTTTTAATACTTTTATAAGATGCTGTACTCTTCCATTAAGGAGACGGCAGGAAACGAACAAGCGTACGACTGTAGACCACAGGGGAGGTGAGATAATACAATAATGCTGCTTTAGCTCCTAAAAACCATGCTATCTATTATAGAGAAAGATGCAGGGTGTTAAATTTTAACACATTTCAACAGGAGGCCCCATGGCTGCTGAAGAGGTAAAGCACATTAACAGCATCGTTTACAATGTGTGTGTGTGTGTGTCTGAGAGAGAAAGAAATGGACCATGCATATTATGTGAATAATTCAGTACCTAATTCAGACGACTGTGCCTCTCTCAATCAAAACAGACTAAATTTACATGACCATAAGTTCTGATAACGTCCCACACACAAGATTTGTGCAATTAATGGCAGGCTTGGGCACAATTCAGAAAGTAACAACTGGTTTCCTTTCAGTTCACGATTGAGAAGTTTTAGGATGTTGAACCTGAATTTAAAGAAATATAATGAGAAGAATTTCAAAGAGTCCATCAGAAGATTTCATACATTTATGCTGTTTGGCTCCATTCGGAGAATACATTGGAGGATTCATGGGACATAATAATGTAAATTGTTTAAATAGTGTGTGTGTGTGTGTGTGTGTGTGCGCGTACATTAAATTACATGTTCATTTTAGCATTTACTAATACATTATTAAAATCAAAAGCTGTATTTGTTAATATCATTGAATGGAATTGAGCCTACATGAAATGAAATCATACTAAAAATGATAAATTATATAAATAATAATAATAATGCTATTAATTATTACTATTACATAAAATATGCTTCAATAACAGTTGCTTTTTTAGAATTTCATTCCACTTTAAATATTTTCTGCCAAATTCTCAATGAAAATGATAAATTAAAAGGCATTCTTAACTCGGTTTTAAATGGCGCACAGCCCTGGTTAAAAGAAAAATGAAACCCACTTTTGTTATACAGGAAGATAACTCAAAACTCTCAACTTACCTTGGTAGACCAGGTGGAAACCTCTTGAGCTTGACAGGCCCTTGGAAGAGAAGCGGATAAGGATCTGGTTGGAGGTGGCTAGTGGCAAAGATTCACCTGCAAGTACAAACAAGGTGGCATGACATTTGGTGGCATTCTAAAACCAGTGACATTTGATGTTATTGACCTCTCACAGATGCCATATTTGTTTGCGAGCAGCAGCGGAGGAGAAGATTAGCAATGAACAATGACTTTTTATGACCTGGAACACACTGCATGAGTAGATGTGATGTGGTGGTCACTCTAAACTGTTGCTGTGTAGATAATTTCCAGGGCCTGTATTCTTAAAGATTCTAAGAATCCTCTCAGAGAGCTCCTAATTTAGCTTAAAAATTTCTAACTAGGAGTCTTAGCTTAAAAGTGATCCAGGACCAATCTGAGAGTAACTCTGAGCAAGAAAAAGACAAAAACTTTTATCTTAGTGAGGAGGCAGGGCTGACCAAGTTTCTTGCTGTCATACTTAATGCATTTTATAGGAAATGAACAGCGACACAATGTTCTGAAAGTGCTGTGATTTTTTGTGTGATCACTTTGCTTATAGAAGGTTGTGACAGACCCAAATCATCACTGCTGCATAGTTGCATTTTTTCCAGTTGCTAAATATGTTAATGTAGTTAATGTAGTGATTACTTCCATTTCTGGCGCTATGGCAGATGTTAGCGTGTCTCTAATAAGATCGTCACAAACATGATCCCTGTGCGATCTAATGTGTAGCGGTTCGTTCATTTTCTCCACTGCTAAAGAAACTCTTAAAAGTCCTCGTCCGTACTCCTAACAATTTTGGACCTTAAGACCTCTTTTAAGGGTTAAGATGCTTTCTGAAGTACTTTTTTCTTTACTAGGATCTTTTCTTTAATTTTAAGAGGAATTTTCTTAGAATTTTGTTACTAGGAGCAACTCTTAGCACTAAGACTTTTCATGAATACGGGCCCAGAACTCTTTAAACAGTTGCAGCATTTAGGTTTGGAAAGACATGAGGGTAAGCAAATAATGACAATTTTCATTTGTGGTGAACTATCCCATTACGACTCACATTCTATATTTTTTTTTTTGTCTGTTCAATATTAGCATCGCTTTGAAATTCTTTCACTTTCACATCTTGAATGTTCCCAAGCCCAGGTCTATTAATAATCCCAATATCAAAACGCACCCCTCTCAGCATCACTTATTATTAGCTTATGTGCTTTCTGTTGTGCAATGTGAAGGCTGAGGCTTTGAATCTACCCACAGTTCCCTGGGGCACAGTCGAGCTCCACAGGGGTTTGCAGAGAGCAGGTTTGGTTTTGACAAATTCGTACAGTGGCCAAAGAAGATGAAACCGCACAACACTCTCGCTTATGTTAGGATCGACCAACGCTCCTTTCCATGCCTTTGGCATGCTGGGATGTTATTAGAACAAGCCTCCGTGGGCGGCCGACAGAGTGACAGCTACAATAATAATCCGGTCGAGGTAGAGGTGTGGGGAAACCCTGACTGCTGATTTATTCACACCTGCTGTTTGTTGCGATGGTCACATTCTGCAGTGCTGCTCGTAAACTGTTAGGCCCGTGTCGCAGCACACCACAATGTCAGGTGTGGGAACCCTGGATGGTGACCACAGCTTCACCTCCGGGACGACGCATCACGCAACATTCAAGGATGTTGTGGAGTGGATTGACGTGGCTTGACACCGTCCTGTCAGGATTCCAGAAGTCTGGTGTCATTGAGGATCACAATGTCCAAACTGATAACTCGACAGAGGTGGACATGCCAGTTTTGTTTACCTCTGGAGTTCTTTAACAGCGATATGGAGGAGGAAGACTTCGAGGGATTTGCTGAGGAATGAAAAATCTCTCACAAATGCAGTTAGGCCCTAAATGCTTATAGTGCTTATAATTAATACCAGTAGCCAAATTTGTGGTTTATTTTTGATTTTAGATCTAGATCTTTGATTTAGATCTACCATTTTTTTCGTTTAGTTCTGAGTCCCCACAGAAACCGAAGGATTAGCTGTGGAGTGATGGGAACCAAAAATGCATTCACAAATTTAGTTAAGCTTAAGCCCGATGTTTTCAAATGTTTATAATGCTTATAATACTCTGTTTTGTTTCTCATTCAGTGTTAAAATAAAATACAACTTACATTAGCGGGTTACATTTACATTTAGGGGTCCGTAAGATGTTTGTCAATCGATTAATTGAAATCACACTTTTTTTTTTTCTGAAATTAATCGTGCATAAAGGGTTAGTTCACCCAAAAATGAAAATTATCCTGTTGTTTGCTCACCCTCAAGCCATCCTAGGTGTATATGACTTTCTTCTTTCAGATGAATCCAGTCAGAGTTATATTAAAAATGGTCCCTGCTCTTCTAAGCTCTATCATTGCAGTCAGCGGGTGTTTCTGTTACACAGTCCAAAACACGTAAAATAAAGTGCGCAAATCCATTGAAAAAACATGCCTCACACGGCTCCAGGGGATGAATAAAGGCCTCCTGTTGCGAATCCATGCGTTTTTGTAAGAAAAATATCCGTATTTCAAACGTAATAAACACATTTCTCTCACTTCATCTAACTGTCATAAGCAGAAGCCTTTCCGGCGGATGACTCGGGACGTTGGCGTTGCGTGATTAGTGACGAGCGCGGCGAGAGAACAAAACCAAACATTCTAATAAGTTTGGTCACGAATTAGAAGCACAAAACGAGGATTTGTAAAGAAAAATGTCAGAGGATTTTGATATAAGCCAAGAGGAGAGTGGTCTTCCTTTGGTAAAGTAAAGGAACTTTGCTTCCTTTGCTCCTATAAACAATCATTGGATTTTGCGAGACTCACACGCACATGCACTGTGCCGACAGTCTACGTCATCCACTGGAAAGATAGCGGAAGTTACACAATACTGTTCATATTTTTATAAATATGGATAATTTTTTTTTTTTTTTTTACAAAAATGACGGTTGTTTACACTTTATGTTTTAAGAGACCCTTTTAGCCTTTTGACATTTGCATATACATTACAGACCTGGCCCCACTGTCTACATTAATGTGAGTGCTAAAATTTAAATGGCTTTACCACTATCAAGAAGAATATAATATCCCCTATTCTATTAACCTAGTTACAATTCTTTACTTGTATTAGTTAGACTCTAAACGCCTATATGTTTTACTTAGTTTAGTGTATGTTAGCTATAGTTTCATTTATTAATAAATCCCTTATATTCACAGTTGATTGTCTTTGTGTTCTGCTCACAATTCGAAGTCACTGAATGTTGATCCTTGCTACATGCTAAACTATTGCTAGTACTGAATAAAGTAGGAAAGCTATTCTTCCTTGGACAGGAAAATAACCTTTCCTAGAATTGATAAATTATTATATTGTTTGCTCGGTGGACAGACCAATCAAATAATTGTAATATTGATTCTGCCACAGTTAATTCTAAGATCTAATCTAAATATTTATTATTAATTATAACCAGTTATAATTATAAATATTTCCCTTTTGAGCTAATTTGCTACACTATGAAACTGACCATTGATTATAGCCATTCAACATTACAGTATAATTGAGAACTATCAATTTGAACCTTTATTAGATTTAAAAAAAATAACTTTTAATTTAACTTAAAATTATTTTCACATAAACCCATTATAATAAATATCTTATATTTAGCTACCTGTGATAAGTATGAAATATACAGAAATTGGCTGCTATTGGGAGTCACGTGACATGCTCATGAATCTAGTCGCACTTGAGTAGAGCTCCGTATGCTTGGCCCCTTTTTGCAGATTTTTTTTGTTTTATTTTAAGTTTTATTCCTTAATAATACTTTCACTGATGGCATACAATCAGAAACAGCTGTCACTGCCGGCTTCTCCGATTAAGAAGAAATCCAAGAAGAAATCCACACCCCGGGCGCCTCGTGTTTTCACCACCTGCTACACTCCGAGCGCCTGAAGTTGAAAAAAAAAGCAACTCTGAGCAGAAAACCGCACCATGTCATCGCGTTTTTTTCCATTGTCCAATCGATTAAATGGAGAGGTGGGCCTTTTCGTTGTGGTGACGAAAGTTTACCGTTGCTTAGAAAGTCCGGAAACCGCAATAATGGATGAGAAACTTGTGGTGTCTGTCGCAGGTTTTACCTGGAGATGTATTTTTTAAGATTTTTGTTAATATGACAGTTTACTTAACAGCAAAAAAAAAGGAAAAGATTTTATAGTTTTTACACTATAATCCTTTGATTAGACTGACAGGACAATGGGTGCGCACTGCTCTTTTTTAATAGTCACCATAAAAGGCAGTGTGGTATGCCTCACGTTTTCAGAACTAAAAAAACGCATTCGGTGTGATCGGGGCCTTACTGGATCACAATAGGTGCAGTAATTTGAGTCTGGTCGGATTGCCTGAAGGTTCCGAAAAGGATGACCCTATGGGCTTTTTGAAAAGATCGCTACCGACGTGGCTCCTGTTTCTGGCGGGCAAAGAGATTGAAGTGGAGCGAGCACATCGTGTGTACACAAAGCTCTCCTCAGATCGCGCTAAACCACAGGTTTTCATCTTTAAACTGTTGCGGTACACGGACAGGGAGCTCATTTTGCGGGCCGCCAAACTTCACATCCCGGTGAAAACATCTGATGCAGCAACGCTGTTGTTCTTTCCAGATTTTTCTCCTGTCACCGCAAAAATAAGTGAATTTGCGCCAGTTAGGAAGGAAATGAGAGAAACTGGCATCCAGAATTTCTTCTTTATAATGCAACGCTGAAGGTAATTCTCAATCAAGGTGAACCTAAAATGCTATACTCCCCCAGAAGAACCAAGATTTTTTCCTCAGATCCCATTCATCCACCAACAGTATCACTTACTGATTATGATGTTATTTTATTTATGTTTTAGTTGTATTCCTTCTCTCTCTCTCTCTTTCTTTTTTATTTCTATTTTTTTTTTTTTTTTTTAAATAGAGATACTACCTAGTCAATGTGTGACTATGGGGCCAATGCTGGTACTTCAGTAATGTGCAGGTTTTTTGTTGACGCCACAGATCATATTACGGGGTGCTGGCAGATCAAGGTTTGTTCTTCGTTTGATCTGCCATAGTTCATGGGAATGTATTTATGTTTTTTTGTTTTTTGTTAATAGTGACAGGAAGGGTGGGGGTTTAATGGTAGACTCAATTGGTTTCATTTTCAAACATGTATTTTGTATTTCTGTTCAATACCTATGACTGACCTTAATATTCTGATTTGTAATATTAATGGCTTAAATGGCCCTCACAAACTTACAGGTTTTCAAGGTTTTTTTTTGAGAAGAAAGACTGATATAGTGTTAGTTCAAGAATCCCATTTGAAAGAGGAGGATATACACAGGTGTAATAATAAGTGGTATCTCACTCATCTTTGGATACTAAAACCAAGGGTGTCCTAATATTGGTGCGGAAGACTTTAAATATTACTATTTTAGATAAAGGTTGTGAAACAGACGGTAGAATAACACATATACAAACAATAGTGGAGAATAGGAATACTGTATTTTTTTCAGTTTCTCTGCTTTGTCAACCTATATCTTGAAATTTTCAGATTTTAAAATTGTATTGGGTGCAGATACATATTCTGTAATGTCGCATATCCTAGATAGATCTGGACCAAAGGAATCACACTCTTAAGCTTTTTTTTTTTTTTCTGGATATGAATCTGTCATTTTCTCCTAAGTGTAATCTCTGTTCGCAAGGATCTTTAGGCACGTTTTCGCATTGTTTTTTTGGTTTTTTTTGGGAGTGCCCCTCTCTCTCACCTTTTTGGTCTCAGCTCTCACAGGACCTGTTATATTTGTTGGGTACGGAGATATGTTTGACTCCGCACCATTTTTTTCATGAATGACTTTTGGGACTTCAATTGTTAGTCAACCTTTGGAATCCTCGTCACACAATGGACAGATGAACCTGGACTGAGTACTTGTTGAACATTATCTCACCTATACCAATTTCCATGCTATAAACATATATTATATATAATAGAAAACAGTTATTTTAAAAATGTAATAATATTTCACAATATTTCTGTTTTAAGATCAAACAATATCTGAGCATAAGCATAAATCTTACTGACCACCAAATTTTGAATGGTAATACAGTATACTGTATATAATGCTAAGTGAGATATTTAGGATTTCTTGTAATTATAGTGTAGCCATAAATTGGTTATTGGGAGTTGACTATTAACAATTACTGCAAACTTGATTCAAATGAGGAACACATTTACATCCAAATGGTATTTAATATACACGGAATGGAACCCAAACCCTAAAGTGTTGCTAACAACAAATCACCTGTTTCCACCTCAATAATAAAAATAATAAAAAGGTAACTATGAGATAAAATAGACTCAAAATTGGCATGCGAGGCCTTTTTCTGTTTATAAGAGAACAGAATCCTTGTCTGTTGTTTAAAATAAGTTTCCAACAGTTAATTCGCATAGGACGGCTTTACTAGAAACTTATTGCTCACTTGTGCAGATTATTCATTCCCTATGCATGATTTTCTGAGAAAGTTGAGAAACATCCATCAAAACTGACAACTGTGCTTATAACAGTTGTGACATACAGCAACACTTGTTTCGCTTCTCTCGGCAGCACAAAAAGATAATAGACAATCTGTAGTTGTATGTGGCCCAGTATCAATCTTGACTATTCCCTGCTCTCTATTCACGCTCCAAAGTGTGCATTATTTCCAGCAGCCCCCTGCACACTTCACTGATTTCACACCGGCATCTGAAGTTAAAAAGCGCATCTCAGATAGTGTATACGTTCTGAGTGGTTCACCTTCCTTGAGTGCGGGGTTTCACGCCATATGCTAATCACCAGTGTTTGACTGGTGTGAAGGGTGAAGAAAAAATAGAAATGTACACAGCTCATCTGTGTTGTCATGGGAATGTTAGAAGCGGAGAGAAGAGAAAACCCTGTTAATCTTCGAGCCGAAATCTCCTCAACTGACCGCATTAAATGGAACTCCATTATGACTGAATAAAAGCTTTCAGCCTCGCCGTCTCACTGGAGATCTATTTAGCCAGTCTGTTTTTGCTTATTTGATTCTGTTTTCTTTTCTGTTTTAAGGAAGAGAGCCCTATTTACTGGATCCCACTGAAATCTGTTTGTTAGACTGTATGAGTCATCAAGCTTGTTATGTGAAACTCTGCGTTTTATTCTCTGGAGTACTTCATTATCTCTCACATACGTCATTGTATGTTCTGATAATTAAGAACTCTAGAGACTGTACACAAGTACTGAGTCAATTTTAATGATTTAAAGCGGAAATCTGTCTTTTTTTTAATTCAAAGCTTAATATCCAGAGATTAGGTATGTACAAAACTACATAATTTAATTTAAAATATCATAATATAAAATATCATAAAAAGTGGGTTGTCTGAACTAGTCTACTAATCAACCGTAATAGAATAGTTCTGTCCATTTACAAACCCTTATGTTACTCTGAACCTGTTACTTCTTTCTTCTGTGAAATACAAAAGAAGATATTCAGTCTATATAAGATGTCTATGTATTTTTTGGTCCATACAATGAAAGACAGTGGTCCAGTGTTGTTTTGAACCCCACTGACTTTCACTGTATAAAAATAAAATAAAATAAAAATAAAACAACATCTACTTTTTTGTTCCACAGAAAAAGTCATACTAGTTTGGAACAACATGAGGTTGATTAAAATGATGACAGAATTTAATTTTGTTGTTCTTTTATCCCTTTAAGTCTTTGACTAAGCCTATTCCTATTCGGTTCTTATAGGGGACATATGCAGTACAAACTGCAACACATGTTTTTGCATTTAAAAATAGCTATACGGAGCACAACACAATGTAGTGAATAAAATATAAAGAAAGCTTTTTTAAGGTTGGGCTATTTTGAACTTGTAGTGAATGCTTGTGTGGGGCACTATAAAAACAGCACAACAAAGAGGCCAAAGAAAATATGAAAAAAGATTAAGATAACTAGTCAACCTCAACTAGTCCATTGCTAGCAGAGAGCACTGTAAGGGGCCTTTCACACAGAACCCATTTTTGTTGTATGGAAACACAATTGAAATTCCAATGAAATGGGGGAAATAGTTCACTTTTTTTTAAGCGGAATTTTTAACTGCATTTTTAAACCTTATGTTAAGCTCAAGACACTGCAAAGCCACAAGACGCAAAAGCAACGGTCAAACATGTCCGTGCATCACATTTACATGGAAAAACAATGAAAACGTGAAATGACACAGCAATACTGGCTCAGCCAAAAGTGGTACTACTCATTCTATGCAGGACTTTCTACATACAGTAGTTATTATTCTTATAATTCCATTTGGTGATGCAAAAAAACGCACAGTTTAGCTTTAAATGTTAGCATCTGTGAACCGCACAGGCTTGTGTCTCTTTTATTTTTAGATGCAACTCATCTTGCTAATCGAGTTGCTTAATTGACTTCTATTTACCTTTGAGTCTAAATGCAGTCTCTTTAGCATTCACTTCCTAATGCCAGTATAGACCAATAGAGTCAAGTGAACACCGTTCGAGAAAGGTTTACTGACCTGTGTGGGCCCCAGAGAGAGAACTCAGGACACGGGCATGCTGGGTAGGCCCATCATACACCTCCACAACATCATTTAGTGCAGTCTGGAAGAATGCAAATTGGCTGAACACCACTGCAGGGAGATAAAGAGAAAAAGTGAAGAGACATAATTACATAAACCCTATGAAATATGCAACTGAAACTATGACTGTGCAAATGTTAATTCAATAGTAAAAGACAGAACCTAATCACACCTGTGAACCACCTGTTGTCCTTTCTACACACACCTGGTGCTTAGTAGAGTAAATTTCCAAACGAGAGCCATAAAAAAGAAACCCCGCATTGAGAAGCTCCCTATCCCGCAGCTGTTCGAAGCCATTATGCCATGCCTACGGAAATTTGTGCCTTAATTAGCTCTGCTTCCACAACGTTTGGCTTGACCCAGAGAAAAACAGACAAGCTTGCATCTGCTAATTCACACTTTGTAGGAACCCCAAATTGGCCAAATGACCTCCATGTTTTATGGATCAAATAAAAGGGTCAAGTGGAAGCTGCTGGGGTTATATGAGGGGATATCCAGAGGTTGCCTGTAGCTAGAGGCTCTATACCCCTGAAAGAAGGGCAATACGGGTCAAAGTCCCTTTCAAGGATAGTCAGTTCACTCTGCAGCCAATTTGCAGTGCCTCCGGGCAGCTATTTTGGGCATGCAAGTCCAACTCCTAACTACTCAAATGGTGAAATATTAAAATCTCAAAAACTCACATTAAAATAACATTCAAACCAGCAATAAATGAAGGCATAAATGTAGTTTATTATGCTCAAATATTATTAAAAAAGTGAATTTCAGGTTGGGCAAGCCAACATGCATGTGCAGAATATGAGTGAACTATCTTGGAATTCATATAGACAGCTACAAATGTTCTATTGGTTTTTAAGTTCACTGTAACAACTCATTCTAACTAATCATTAAATGACAAGTTCTGAGTGACAAATCAAAGCCAACCAGAATAGATTTTGATTGGAATCTGGACCAATGAGATTGCTCTGGGACTGTTGGGGCTATCCAGCATAACACAATAAAAATAGAAACCAAGACACAGACCAGATATTGACCAAAAATTGGTGTTGGTGGCTGATAGGGACACAAATTTAACATGGAAGAGCTGTGATTTAACCCTTGGATGTGTGATTCAGATATGGTGTATTGGATTGGCTGAGCATATTGGTTAGCATGATGTTATTAGCCCTTGTAGATGATATAACTACAAAATCTGATTGCAAAAAGCATCTTTTTCCATTAACAAGCATAAGAAAGTAGCTGTGCATTCTGATAATTTTGTAAGCAACATAAATATTGCATTTTTTAAATATGTAAGATAATTTTACCAATGCCTGATGCATCTGAAAGTCTCTAAACTCATAAATGGACTTATATTTCTTCTTGTCATTATTATTTCAGAATTGTTGCTAGTGAAAGGTTTGAAACTGTGCCCATTTCCTGTAATGTCATTTGCCAATACTTCATCTGCAAAAAACACTGGAATCAATGTGAATTCCAACAATTTGCTTCCGCATTACACTGTAGGCCTTCTTTGTTGTAATGCTATGTAAGTGTCTGTGCGCAATACTATGTTTACTTACCGTAGTCTTTCGGCACAATGACCGAGTAGAGGCAAGTCCTCCCACTGCTGTAGTTTCCAGGATAACCAGGGGAGAGCACCACCCCCTCCAACCCCGAATACTGACCACCGCACAGAGCTGAGCAAGAGAGACAGTCACAGAAAGAAGGCATTAGAGACTAATTTTCTGTCCTCCGCATCTGCTCTCTGCTGTTCCCTCATCCTGCTGATCTTAAATTACTTTTCTTGTCTGATTCCTGGACTGCCCTACTAGATGTCCCCAGTGTTTGCCGAAGTGAAATTGCAGTGTGTTCAAAGTATTCCTCAAGGTTACATAGCAAAGATGAGCCTTTGCTTATTTCCAAGGGAACGGCAGCAGATGTGACAAACACCAGGTCTTTGACAAAGTGAGAACATGCATGGTTACAGAACGAAAGCTTGAGTATTTGCTGAACTGTTACATTTTACCTATGCAAACAGGTTTGGGTTTGTTCCAGCCGGGCTTGCCATCTCCCCCCATGATGCAAGTGAGAGTGGCGTCTCCCTCCAGTGTATAGCCGTTGTCACAGTAATAGGTGACAGTTGCCCCCAGCTTCAGCTCAGTACCAACACGAGTACCATTACGCACCAGGCCCGGCTCAAAGCATGACTCTCTGGGATTTTCTGTTGAGGAAATAAACAAAGTATGGTTAGAGGGATAAAGAATGAAAGGCAGCAATATATAATGATTTATGGCTATTCGTGTAAGACCGATAATCTAGTGCACACAGGGACCTTTATATATACACATACTCGCAAAGCACATGATGTGACAAACAATTGGCTTTGTCGAGTAAATAATGCAGAGTTACTCACCAACTGCTCTGTGATTTTATTAGAAACTACAGTGCAGCACGTTTCAAATCTAAGACATGCAAATTGTATAATCAATAAAACATCTCTGAAATCTTTTAATGACATATTTGCCTTTTCATATATGATTCTGCAAGCATCAAAGTTTTCACGTTAGAAGAAATAATTGGGGTTTGTAAGATTTTAATTCTTTAAGTAATTTACTTGAACATAAACAAACAAATAATATTATGAAATTTTACTGTATTGTTAATTGTATGCAATTCATTCCTGTCAAATTGCCATTATTCCTGTCTTCAGTGTCACATGATCCTTCAGAAATCATTCTAACATGCTCGGTGCAGATTTCTTGTTATTCTCAATGTTTCTAATGTCAATAGTTGTGCTGCTTAATATTTTTGTGAAACAATACTTTTTTTTTTTTTTTTTTTCCGGATTCTTTGATGAATGAATTTCATTAACATGTAACATTAAACATTTAATGTGTCCTTGTTGGATGAAAGTATACATTTGTATAAAACATTTTTTTTTTAAAGGATAAAATAAAAGATTAGTAATGAACAGTAGTAATAAATATCAATAATAATAATAATTACAAAGCAGTTTCATGGTCTGCTATATTTTCACAATTCATTGACCAAATATAATCATGAACCCTTTTTGTGCAGGTTGTGAAAAACCAACAGCTGTATATACTATGAAAGGTCAGTACCGGAGAGGATATATTGAAATGTTTTTTAAAATAATAACAACAACTGAGACTCCCATAAGCTAAAAATAGAAGAATAAAGACAGACGAGGCTCTTTGTGTGAATAAGTGCACTTCAAAGATACTTCAAATGAGCGCACGCAGATGCTTTTGCCAATTCACAATCCAGAAATATGCTGCAGCAACCTACATGCCCCGTGGAGCATGAACGGCCGACCCAGGACATATTAAAAGTGACACTGGGCTAGATCAGGTTTGCTGACTACACAAAACAGTCCGTCACCCAGCAGGACATGTGTACGGCGCACACCGCATCCTTTGGCCAAAATTAGAAATCAATCATTCTTACTACACATCTGCATCGCACAGCAAAAAATGAGTTGCATGCAGTTCCTGTTGAGATATTACTTCCAAACATAGTTATACTGCAACGTTTGTGCTGATGCCCGTGCCCTTCATGGCCCAATAGCACGTCGAAACAGGCGGCAATCTGTTCGCAGTGGCCGGTGTTCCAGACGGCCCATAACTCAGTTCATCTTCCTACACCTGGGTCCTCAGCGCTCTAACAAGACGAGTGCAGGACGGGCAGTAATTAAGAGTGGACCACAGCCAGCCTTAAGGTCTAGCTCAGGTGTCCATTGATGAGGTTGTGTTTGAGAGTGTGTGTGTGTGTGTGTTTGTGCATTTGGACGTGACAAATGTTTGAGCTGGCAGGGAACACTTCAGACGAGCAATGGAGTGTGTGTGTGTGTGGTGTTTATTTAACTGTCGGTCAAGCGTGCAGAGCCTTGGCCCACATATTGCACCTCGGAGGCCAATCAGACGCGGTTGGGAGTCTGTGAGAAGCTGATTGGTCTGTAAAGAGGTTGACAGCACCTGAAGCTCGTTCCAACAGCAGCGGCACACGCAGATGAACCAACGTGACCCCGTGCCAGACCGGCTAAGCTAACACTTCTGTCAGGGTTAAGCTAAAACAAACACACTTTTCGTGTATTTATGATTCGCTTCCACATTATTAGTTTATACTAATTCATTGCGAGGAGACTGGGGTCTAGAACTGGAGCTTTTGAAGTGCCACACACTGTGTCCATCTGCTACACCAGATTGAGAGAATACTGTTCCTCATTCACCAAGCCCAACAGAGGGTGATGTAAAGAGCACAGTCTCTCTCTCTTTCTTTCTCTGACCACTGCATGCCAGCGATGCCCATCAGTAGGTAGAGTTCTATTGTGGTTCACTTTAAGTTCATTGACAGAAATTGTAAAAAAAAAATTACAAAAAATTTAAAAGCATCAATACGGTAATTATTGTTGCTGTTCTGAAACATTTGTCTTTTGGAGGCAGTGTGTAAACGTGATTGACAACATGAGGTCATATTTATGTTTTAATGTGCGAAAAGTTCGGACGAGAATTTCGAACTCAGTGTGCACAGACCTTTAATTTCACCATATTTGTCGGTATCTCTGTTTTATTTGCTCGCTCAAGCCAATTTTTAACCTGTCTCTGACTCTTGGTGAGTACTGATTTTGGATCCTGGCATGTCTGAACTGACAAGTCTGTCATTTCATGAATAAACAAATAAGCCAAAGTGTCATCAGACAAAGTGAGGTCAGCAGGGCACATACGGAGACAGCAAACTCGCATTTGTTCTCATTTATGCCGAGCCTTTAGTGTGACAGCAAAACATTGATCAAATGCCAGCCTTAGTGAGTGCATTTTGGCTTTTCATTTTCATAATTCTTCTCTAGACGACTGCGAGAAGTGCCACGGGTCGATAATTATACGCTACACAAAAGTGGTACGAGCAGGAGGGAGTGATCAAGGCAACAGTCAAAGTGCTGTTGCAGTACGGCACACTACAGGAACAAAAGAACAAAAGGCAAAGAACAAAGACAAATGGAAAATTAAGGCCATTCTGATACTAGTATTAGAACAAATTCTCATACAATACAGGCAATAAAAGGTGCCTACAAAATGGGACAGGATGTAATATATTCCTCCCACCCCAAGGGGGCAACATACCAGTGTACTGCAGGACAAATCCATTGCTGCTGAGTGAGGCGTCACTGCGGAAGGCCAGGAAGAGCGTGTTGGAACTGCTCTCTATGCGCTCAGGGACGTCCGTGCCGTAAAAGCTGCCCAGCAGAGGGCTGAGAGAATCAGGCCCATCGTAGATATGCAGGAAGTCGTAGCTCGGTTCTAGACTAAAGCTAGTCGGAGGAAGCAAACATGTATGATATGACTATAAACAACCAGCATTGTTATTGTTAAATAAAACTAATACTATTGAAAATCATTTTAATTGGCTGAAATCTAAAATGATAAATACTAGATAGAAAACTTGTATAACACTGTATACTACAATAAGGTAAGGTAACTAAACGAAAATGGGAGACTGTAGTCTTAAAAACAATCTTACTGATTGAAAGTGAGTGATATGATGTGGTCTGGCGTTACTGTTACTGTCCAGTCACATTCTCTGCCATGAGGGTAGGGCTCTGGGTATTCAGGGGACAGGATCAGTCCACTGGGACCAGTCAGATTCCCTCCACATGGAGCTGCAATACAAAAGGAAGGAAAAAGAAAGTACTGAGCATACTACTTGCAGTTTCAAAATGTGGGCTATTAATGTTAAAACTTTAGAACAGTGAACACTGGTTCTCAACCAGGGGGCCGAGGCATACTAGGGGGCCTCAGCAAACTTTAGCTTTGTAAGGCTTTGAGATGACTCAGGCCATGTCCACCCGTACACGGGTATTTTTACAAACTGAGTTTTTCCTTCTTCCGTTTTTTAAAAACAAAAAATCTATGTCCACATGAAAACACATATAGATCAATACAATATTAAAAAGTCTATTTTAATAAAATATTGATTTTATTAGGTAAAAATTGAGTAAAAAAAAAAAAGTAAATTGTGACTGGAAAGGTCATGGGACACAAACAGGGAACTTGGGAGTCAAAAAAGAAACAAAAAAAACCCCTGCCTTTCTAGAACACAATTGTAATTTTGCTTTATTGAGATAAACACCTCCTGTTTTAACTATTAGCAACTCTGTAATTATCTAGTCCCAAAGATTATTAAGTTAATGAAGTCATGTGCTCAACTCAGCAGTAGCAGGTTTTTACCTGGAATAGGCAAACATCTCCAGGGTTTTGCCTGTGGTTCAGGTAAACATTAACACAAACTCATATTGAGTTTAATTGAACAAGGCAACCTAATTATACTATAGTTAGACGCTATTAACACGAAGTGGCTTTAATTCACAAAAGAAAACCAAATACTGCTGCCCCTAATGTCTACAAAAATCCTTTTCTGGGAAGTAGTGTGATGAAATCTTTATAATGTAGCTGCTGCAAGAGAATAGATGGTAAACAGCTGGCCAAGGCCAGCAGAAATATTATTATTAATAATAATCACAGCTTTGCTATCCATGTGCGCCCAATTCATAATCTCACAATAAATGATCCCCTCATGTCCTCAATAATGTGGTCAATGCACTTATGTTCTTATACTTCCTGTGTATGATTTTAAAATGTATTTTACATGGGTTACATTTAAATTGGGTGCAAACTAAATCCGCGAACTAGGTCTTGAACAAAAGAAACTGAAAGAATTTCAATATGACTTGAATTGTAACCTTGAGTGTATCTGAATATAGTTACACAAACGGTTTCTCAGTGTGAAACTTTTCATACAATCACTGAGTGCATTTACATACAAAATGCTGATACCTAACTCATTATATAAAGCGTGTTTACATGAGCTTTTGATGTGTAAACACAGTGTATTAGCATTATTAGCTAAATCACAACTCTGTTGATATTCATTACAATTGACATTTTGCCTAATTTTGCCGAAGATACTGATTCAGTTTGCGTCTTTATGTAAAACTAATGGGACAGAGCATCCACCTTATTTTTCAGGAAGTAAGCTATTTCCTGTGAAGGTGCAAGTCTAGTGATTCATTTGGCCATCAGTAAATTACTAGAGAAATAAGAGTGTAGTAAATGATGAAACTACTGGTGCAACAAAATTATTCATGATTACAATAATAGAGTGGTGGAACTATAATGTCACGTTGTAGGCAAAAACCTGGAAGCGAGTTAGCATTTTAGCACTTCCGGTTCCATCGTCACAGAGTCAATGTTTTTTTTTGAATGGGAGTGTGGTAAAATCCCCTAAAATAAGGGGTGTGGTTCACAAAAGCTCAAGATACTTTCACGTTTTATTCTACAACATAAAACACACCAGTTACACCCCACTCGTGATTTTTTTTTTAACTGTTACGTTTCTTAAAAAAGACGGTTGCTAACAAGTTGCTAAATGGGAGACAATCAACGTCATCACGCCGAACAGATCGTCAATTTACAGTATTTTCCAGATGTAGTATAATTTACAGTACAATTAATTGTTGAATAACCAATTAATAGTTTACCGCATTTTATACTTTTGTTCGACAATGTATTTTTGCTTTCCCCCTAAATGCAAGACAAGCCTTCGGATGGAAGCTGCTCATTTATCGCTTACTGATATAGAGACTCTCGTACCGTAAGGTAAACTCATATGATTATTTCATGTAAAAAACACATTTACCGGCATAGTCACGGTGAAAGTGAAACTTTAACGATGCATAGTGCTTAAAGCCACGTTAAAATGAAATGTTTACGGCCACAAGAAGCTGTAAGAAAGCATATAGATTGAGGATTTTCTAGAAGCAAGGATAAAATAACATTTTGTGTATCCTCCCTAACAAAACGATAGCTGAAATGTGGTACTTTATTCACTAAAATAAGTTTAATCTTACCATATCCAAAAACTCGCTCACTCTGCTATTTAATAGATTAAATGCACTAGAATTTTATTGAATAGTATGTGGAGACACGTTTTTAATGAAAATATTCATATTAATCAAGGATGTATTGACTTTTAATGCACCATATTTCAAAATGTAGCCTACAGAAATACGTGCTTTCATATGTCTTTTAGTTATGATTATTTCATTTATTCACTTTACTATTTATTACTAATGTCTCATTTCAGTTTGGCTCTAGTTTTGCATTTATTCCAGTTTATATGAAAAGGTTCATGTAGTGTGGATTAAAATTCATTCACAGAGTAAATCCTTTTCACTGAACATGTTAAAAATAAGTTTGAGAAAGTTGTCGGGAGCGCAGTGGTGGTGACGCTGAAGGCGAGCGACCGTGGTTTTCGTTTATAGCCTAAGTTTAGCTTTTAATTTCTGACGCTTGTATTTAGGCTTTAAAATTGGTCAAATTTGTATTATGTTGTGAAGATTATCTTGATGAACAAAACATTTAAGTTTCATGAACTATGATTGAACACAGAGCTTATTTTTTGCGATAATCCAAAAGCCTATCGAAAAATCCCATTGGCTTTTTGTCGAGGGAACAACTTTCATGCTAACAGCCGATATGCATACAAAGTGACGTCATAGTTCCCCCTCTCTATTATTTAAAATAAACATAAAAAATACATTAATTAAAATAATATGATAACATATACCAGTTTGTAACATGAAGCAGACTGATTTTGTACAGCTAAAATAACTGGAAGCGTCTGACATCAGACGCCATGCACATTCAAAATAAACATGCTTGCTCTTATGTTAAAAATACAGCGTAAAGATGGAGATATGACTGTGGAAGTGTTGGTTGAGGAAGGAAGCATTTACATTTCTTAATTTGGCATGCTCTTACCAGAACAGGTGGGTGGATCAGGCTGCCAGAAGAAACGGTTGTTGATCTCGGTACAGGTGATTTTGGTCGCCCCCTGAAGGAGGTATCCGGGATCGCACTGGAACAGCACATAATCCCCTGGCTCTCTGCTGTCTCCTATGCGGGTGCCATTTGTTGGAATGCCAGGATCATTACAGGAAGTGGCAGTTGAAACTGCAGAAAGAAAAACATCCAGTCAGCAACTGCAACAATCAATGGATCCCATTGTCTTAACAAGGGTTCTCAACTTTTTCGACTCGAAGGCCTCCCATTGTCAAGGACAATATCTAAAGGCCGCCCAATTTCTTTCTTGTACTTTTGCTGAAAGGACAAGGCTGCTCAATTTACAATTTTATTTACAGGAATTAGGAGTGCCAAAATATTAATAAATAAATAAATCCAAAAGTTTCAATAAGTGAATGGGTTTACACTTTCATACCAATTTATTTATTTGACTTTTCCAGTAATTTGTAATTACAGGGTTGTTGTTTTTTTCTTTTAATTATTTTTTAACTCACAATGGCAATTTCTACCCAATCCAATTTTAAAGCTTGACATAGCCAGAAAGAATTTAAATTGATTATTAAAAAATGGCTTTTGATGTTTTAGGATTTTAATTTGACTTGGACTTCTCCAGGTCTAGAAATAACACTTTTAAAATTCCCTCATATATTCAAGCTTCCCAAGACTGCAAGAAACCTGGCTCTTAAATAAAAATGACAGTGGTTGAGGGAAATAATTAAATAAGAACTATAACGTCAGTTTACATTTAGATTTTTATGCTTTACCTTATTTTAATGCTTGTTTTCTTATTGAAATCATTTAAATTCATCTAGAGGCCCCCTAGTGGACCCAGACCCCTGGTTGAGAACCACTGTTCTTAAGACTAAGAAACAGAAAGTTTGGTGTCTTTGTATAACTCATCCAAGTCATCTCTGCTGGTTTGTGATACTGACCTACCAGCCATTACAAATATTCACAAAGATGCCTTTAAGCCGGCAAACTACCTGCACAATTAGGGCCACTGAATCTGTAGAGCCCAAATGACAGCTCTAGTCCACTTCTACACATTCATTTATTTATCTAGACACCTGCATCTCTGTGGTACTCTCTCAAAGATGCTTTAACCCAGATGGGCTGTTTTAAAACTAAAATGTGAGGCTTTGGAACAGAAATAACATGGCATTGATGCGTAATGGTATACTATTTCTTTTTACTTTTTATGTAAAGTCTCCAAGGTATCACGCAAGAAATCAGGACACTGTGGTTGGAGTGTTGGCTGATGGAGGTGGGCGGGGATGGTTACCCTGGTTACAGGCTGAGAGCAGACAGAAGCACATAAACCTTGGCTTAACGGGTTTCATTTATTGTCAGTGGAGAAGTTGCATCTGTAAGGCCGTGCTGCATGGTGGGTGCTGTCATAGGCTTTGGGAGAAGCTCAAAGATGGTGCTTCTCAATTGTCATTCTGGAGCTCAAGCACTCAAGCAGTCTCCCACTAGCAAGGTTTTTTTTAATCAGAAATGTTATGAGTTTCAGGATGATGCTGAATGGAAACAGCAAGATGCAAATGAAATTTCCCAAAAAAACAACATTAACTTACATGCTCGCTTACGGGGGTAATTTTTGTTGAATTCGGTAAAACACAGAAGCATATTTACTGAATACATTTCTAGATAAGAACCAAAAATATCATGCTACTTGCCTCAAGTCATGTTTCGGAATAATTCGCTCAGATGATTGGCTACAACTAAAACAGAGCATCTGTTCTGACTAATTGCTCACATACTTGAAGTTTTGTATGCATGCTCAAAACTTCAAGAAATGTATTAAATTTAAGTCGCACCTTAGTTTGGGGACCAGTTCTCACTATTAACTAATTATTAACTACGACTTTTGCCTCAATGAACTTCTGATTTGCTGCTTATAGTTAGTAAGGTAGTTGTTAAGTTTAGGTATGGGGTAGGATTAAGGGATATAAAATATGGTCAGCAGAATAAGGCATTAAATGTGCTTTATAAGTACTAATAAACAGCCAATGTGCTAGTAATAAGCAACTAGCTAAAAGTGACACAGAGACTTTTAAAACACATCTTTAACAACACAATACATCTCGGGTAAACACATACCCGAGAACTGCAGAGCGAAACCCTGCTTGCTGGTGAAGAAGTCGGTTGTAAACTGCAGACTGACGGAGTTGAAGGTGCTGTGGAGGTCTGGAGGAAGTGTAGAGCCGCTCAGCTCTCGCAGGAGAACCCCTCCATCCTGAGGCCCGTCCCAGATCCGCAAAACATCATGCACCTCTTCTGTGTGGAAGACCAGGAAATGCAACCTGTGGAGTTACCCAAGCAAACATGGTATTAGTCACTTAAAGAGTTTAGATTAAAGAAGGTAAGTCAGAAGCTAGGAAAGGAAGGAGAGAAAATGCAATCATATCTACAGTTGGCACCAAGGGGAGAGAGAGTTAATTGGAATCTCTGTTAGTTTGCACATTTTCACAGGTTTTCACTAGTTAAATAATAATTTGTTCTAAGAGCGATATGGTCAATTTGGAGTTGTGAGACAGGAAGTTAACACTCGGATAGTTCTTGATGTTAGAAGGATCTTAAAGACAGAGAGAAGATAAACGGGAAAAAGTGTCAAAAATAAGTTGAATGAATTCCATTTGCAGATATATATAAAGAAGAATATCAATGAATCTCTTTTTCAGCTATGAGGTGAAACAAGAAGCATTTACTGTAAGTCATTAACCTTTAAGAAAAAAAGAAATTAAATAAGGACTTTCAAAAGTGATGCCATACATTAGACATGTCACTTCCAATCTGAGAGAAATGTGCTTATTTTCTGCAACCTAAATGTCAGAACCAGATTACTTTACTAATGGTACTGAATACACAACTAAGTCTTCTCTGTAGATAATTATAAAAGACTGACTCTACAGAAATAGGACAGTCTGGCTCTGTACATTGTCACTGCAGGTAATAAGGGGACATTAGCAACACAGTTTTTTCTCACCTCTTAAGAACAGTCTTGTGCAATTTTATGACGTACACTAAAGAGAAATTTACCAAGATTTCTACGTCTTTCAAATTAGAGAAATGCACAGCAAAAGACAAAAATCCAAATGACATGATTATACAACAATAAAACTAAGTGAATGTTTTTTTTTTTTTTTTTTTTTTTTTAATTTTGGTATGCAAAAGTACACAAAAATTCTGAACCAAATCAATGCGTTCAAATATTTAACTTGACAAAGCTGATCAGAATCTATTCCTCCATTTTTAAAGAAATGGACAGCAATGGCTAGATTTGGGGATAAAACCCCAAATTGTTTAGACCCCATTGTTTTAACTTTGCACATAAATTCAAGCTGGTTATCCTAAAACTAATCGCGTTTCAGTAGGTCACTTTCCTGGCAGTGAACTTTAAAAATGGAGGTACATTTGTCCCAAATAATTTTCAAGACATTTGTGTGAAGAGCAATCTGGGAAAACTTCTTTGTTTTGTGATATATTCAAGATTTCCTTATGAATCTTGAGCTTAAAATGGATTTTTACTACATTATCATGGTACCACCATGATGAAGTGCAAACTAAAACAAATTTATATCTATCTATCTGTCTGTCTGTCTGTCTGTCTGTCGATCCATCCATCCATCCATCCATCCACAAGAGTAGCATCTGCACCATTTACAAAAGGCTTTAAAAGAAGATAAAAGCACCAAATCCAAAAAAACAAGCATCCAGTTAAAACTAAATCTTAGAATAAAACCGACATTTTAAGCAAAATTTTAAATAAATAAGTTCATATAAACAGTCGTGGCGTGACTGGAACGATTTGGAAAAGTTAAATTATGAACAGTTAGCAATTTGAAAGGAAATTATGTAAATGATGTCAGGAGCTTGCTTTTAAGAAACTGAAGTAAAAGCCCTTAACCAAGGAGGCGGCGGAGAACTGTGTCACACATACAAAAACACAAAAGCTCATTAACACAGACTATGCTTCATTAACGCAGAATCAAAAAAGGGGGATTTTTCTGCAAAAAAAAAGAAAAAAAAAAGTAAGACATTTGGGCAAGTATACCGCAATTCCATGAATTACTGCCGTTCTATGCTAAGTGAGCAAGGAAAAGAGATCATGTGTAAAAGCTGACCCCATCCCTCACGGTTCACCGGCCTTTTACACATGGATGACTTCAGGGGTGGTATGCAAAGGATTGATGTCTCAAAAGCCAAGTTAGATACTTATTTCAAGAAAACAAACATGCGCCCCATGACTCCAGTTATGTCTATCTGCATTAGAAACTGACAGACAGTCTGGTTACTGAAGACAAAAGGGTTTTATTGAATATGCATTCCTCCCATTTACAAACGACTGCTTTGGGGATGAAATAAATTAAACAGGGTGTTGTAGGTCATACGTGTGTAGTATTTCCACTGAATCGTTGC
This sequence comes from Acrossocheilus fasciatus, assembly GCA_036784905.1. Classification (NCBI taxonomy): domain Eukaryota; kingdom Metazoa; phylum Chordata; class Actinopteri; order Cypriniformes; family Cyprinidae; genus Acrossocheilus; species Acrossocheilus fasciatus. The sequence goes on along the minus strand of CM071956.1, from coordinate 19,348,892 downwards.
CATGACAGCACATTCACACCAGTAGCAAACCGCTTTGGCTTACTGTAATTCACGTAAGTAAATTAGCAGAGCTTGGTTTCCAGCTCTCTGTGTGTGTGCTGTGTTTCTCTACCTATAAAGAAGTGAGTAGGAAGTATTTCTAAATCCCAGTTTCAATTTCATATTGTGTGGGTTTTAGAATTGGCCAAATCCATCTATTCAGAATGAAAGACTCACATAAACACACAATATACAGCAAACTGTGTGAACTTCAGGTATTTCACTCTGCACACTGTCTGGGAGTGAAATGAAAGAGATCAACAGTTATTTATAGCTGCGTATACAATAAAGAATGGCCCTGCATCTAAGGGTGAACCCCGTTCACACTGAGACTGACATAACGACAGAAACTCATTCATTTTCAATGAGTCAGTGATTTCCCCAGACAAGAGTGGCAAGATTCAGTGGTGACAATGTGGCTGTGTCCTTCAGTGTGATGCATTTGAGTAAAATTACATTTCATGCAAATTAGGAGTGATGTGTAGTGACTACCAATTGGAGTGAAGATAGTGGAGCTCAAAACAATTAAAATTACAATGAAAAAAAACACTCCTTTTCTGGCTTTGGGGTTGAGAACAACTTGATATTCAAAAGACCAAAAAAAAAAAAATTGCGACAGCTGAATGCAACATTTTGTCTGTCAAAAATTAACACACAATACATCGTAGTATTAATGAGATCCAAGGAATACACACATTTCTTGGAAAACTACCAGAAGTTTTGCCTACGCCATCTCTTTCAGAGAAGGAGAAAATGGTGCCCTAAAGAAGCTTCAACATGCTGTCTATCAGAGACCGTAACGTACCTAATACATAACGTAAAAGTATACATTAGTTATTCACTTGCTGAAATTGATAATGTTAATACTTTGTGACTTGTTGCATTTGATTACACCTTAGTAGATTTTGATTCATATATTTGTCATTGTATTCATTACATTCATTGTCAAAACACAATGAAATCAACAACATAGAGCCTACTAGCGCGACCAACAAGTACAGGGACGTAGCGACCTCCAGCGATAACATCGCAGTCAGTGTGAATGGGGCTTAAGAGAGAGAGAAAGACAGGACGAGGCAGCGAGAGAGGCAGACAGATAAAGGAAGAGAAACATTATTCAATCCAGAAGTTCTAAATGAGATTAATCAGCCTACAGCCAGAGTGCTATTACAAATCTGATAAAGAACCAAATTATTCCATCCCCCTCCACCCATTTGGCAATGCAAAGTTTTACCACACACATATTGTTGCTTTATGTGAGGAAATGAGCACTTCAGAAACCCCCTCAGACTCCATCATCCATCGCATCACCGCCGACAGGACGGATCTGTGTCATGCTAATGATAAAGCGCTAATCTATGCAAGTGGCGGCTGGTTTCTCAAGGGGAAGCAGGCGCACAATGATGCATCTATTCCCTTATTGTCAGCCAGCTTCCTTTTTGCCTGCAAGATTTTAAAGTAGGTGTTACAACGTAGTTACTGGTCACCAGCTTATGTTGCGTTTTGGATGCTGGTCTATTGAAGTTTAAACTGAGCATCAGAATGGGGAAGAAAGGTCTTAACTGGTCTCCCAGTGTAACCAGCTGAATTTCATCCAAAACTCAAGCATAAGATCCGCTACAAAATGAGACCAAGAATAAAAACTTAATGAATGAATGACCAAAACAACACAAGCACATAAAATTGCTAAACTGGGCCTATATATATATTAATTAGGGGTAGCACAATACATGTATTCGTACCGAACCGTCACGGTACGGACATCTCCGTTCGGTGCATGAGGCCTTACAACCATAGACTAACAACGAATACAGGCAATTCACCCCTAATCCAGAAGGGGTTGCCCGCAGTAATGCAACGCTGTTTGATAACCGCCAGCAGAAGAACAGCGAATGCCGAGTTGCACACTTGAAAACAAAGCCCCCGAGACAGTGACCATGTGCTGATTCTGAACACATCTCTCACTGACAAGGGAGTATACTTTAAAGGCTTGCGCACTCAACTGTTTGCGAAATGGAGCTTTGTGCTCGTGTATCCTACCTCTCTCATTTGGCACAAATCCAAATATTCCGTAATATTTCCATATTTGTGATGTATCTGAATGCAAAACTATTATTTATTATGTAAATTATAGGCTTTGTACTTCAGTTGCGTTCCAACGGTGACACAGAGGAGGGTGCGCTGATGTTTGTTCACTGTAATTTATTTTGATAAAGTACCAACTGTGCTGTCAAGTTAGCAATGCTGGAACTGATGTGTTTTTGTGTGTGTGTGTGTGTTAGGCATGGGCCGGTATGAGATTCTGACGGTATGATAACCTTAGATAAAAAAAATATCACGGTTTCACGGTATTGCTATTACAGCTCTAAAATATGTTAATTTTAAATGTCTGGGTAAAAAAACAACAACGTTTTTTTTTTCCCCACTGAACACAATATATCTTATTTTTAAGAAACATAGAACAACCGGCGAATGGGTCTCTGTCTTGATCGAGGGTGAAAGACGGAGAAATGGAGACTACACGGATATATCGTTTGTGTGCGACCAGGAAGTATTTATTTGGCGATCGGCGCCAAAACGTCATCTGTACGGAACATTGTTGTGATTAGTCTATGTTACCTGAAAAATTCCCATACGGCAGACTTAGTCTTTTTCGACAGGGGAAATGGTTCCAGGGATTCACCTCCTTCGGCCACCATCCTACACACAGGTTACTCTCGCTGACTACTGCTCGCACCAACCGGAGGGGGAGGGACCGTGTGACTCGTTACGTTCTTCACTGCTCACTAGTGTTGTCAAAAGTACCGACCGCGATACCACTTGGTACTGCAATTTTAAAAACGTCCATTTCCCGCTAAGATTTGAGCGCTGTTGAGTGGATTCTTAAACAGGGCTGATTGGTCATTGTGTTCACGCGCTCAACAGATACATCTGTGATTGGCTTCAATGATCAATGAAGCGCTGACAGACAGCACTGTTTAAGAATCCACTCAACAGCGCTCAAATCTTAGCAGGAAATGGACGTTTTGTTTTTTAATTGCAGTACCGAATGGTATCGCGGTCAGTACTTTTGACAACACTACTGCTCACAACTGAGGGAGTCCTGCACTTTCCGTCTTTGAGGACACGTAAAAAACTGTGCATACCGCAGGAGCAGTATAATGGAAAATTTGAGTGGTTTTGAAACCGTGAATTTTCCAAACCGCGGTATACCTTGAAACCGGTTATCGTCCCATGTCTAGTGTGTGTGTGTTCCGGTGCGATCACTTCAACTGTTTCCTTATACCAACAGAATCAACTATTAATAATGCATCACTGTATAATGGGCTGCTTTTATTTGTGTACACTCACAATGAAAACAATGTCCCTTTCTGTCATTTGAGTTTCCTTTCTGTGAACACATTAAGCGTGTCACAAAAAAATAGTAATTTGTACTACTGTCTGTTCAAAATAAATGAAAAGAAACCGAGCATAGTAGATTTTGTTTTTCCCCTGTTGTACCGAAATCGTATTGAACCGTGACCCCCGAACCGAGGTACGTACCGAACTGTGACATCTGTGTACCGTGCCACCCCAAATATATATATATTATTCTGCTCTAAAAGAGTCCAATTTAGTTGAATCTTCAAGTTGGTGTAAATTTTTGACAGTTCATTGTGATTGGTTCTGAGGTTGATTAGCTAAGAATGCAAGTTCAGTGCACAGTTGAACTTTGCACTTCAGAATTTCTTCCTCTTCACATAGTCTCTTTTTAATTCTTAATCAGAATATATTCCATGTGGATTCAGGCTACTTTATTATGGTTAAACTAGACTGAACCAGCATGAAAATTCATACAGGTCTAAGTTGATCTTTTTAGAGATGTTTCAGGTTCAAGTTCAAAAGGCTGGAGTCATTTACAAAAAGCCTTTTTTAGTGAACGTTCGCTTAAAAATGAAAATCATATCACTTGCTAACCCTCATGTCCTTTATGCAGTTCTTTCTTCAGTGGAACACAAAAGAAAATATTTTGAGGACGACAGGTTTGGAACGACATGAGGGTGAGGAAATAATGAAGCATTTCCATACTGGAGAAAACTATCCCTTTAAGTGATACCCTCACAAATTATAACTAGTTTTTCTTAACATAAGGGGTTTCCTTTAACTCAGCACTGGTTGTGATGCTTAGCTAATTACCCTCAGTTCCAGACCGTTCGAAGAAAGGGTGAGGCACTAGCACTGAGAGGAGAACGAGGGTTTTGCCTGAACAAAAGTCATACTGGTACAGCTAATCCATACACCGCCGCGTTAACTAATCCTCATGTTCATTTTTTATTTATTGAAATACGTTTTCTACTCTTTCGTCTATCCCTTCCTGTTTCTCTCTCTACTGCTCTACAACTCTTTCATGTAATCCTTGCTGATGGGATGGTGGTTGGTAGGGTTGTGGGGAGCGTTGGCAGGAGAGTGGGTGGTTACAGTCTGTCAGATTTGCATGTTCAATACAAAGGGGAAGGTGGAGGGAGATGAAAGACTAAACCCCATGAGGTTTGATTTGTTCCCCTCAAACCACGCAAAATGCAGAGGTCAACTGCATCTAAGGAAATGGAAAAATACCTTTCATCTCAACACAGGTCATCCACAGCCTGATTTACTCTCTCTGTTCTTTTCCAAAAGCATCTGCTTACTCAAAAACAAGCAGAAGATTGAGCCAAGACTCTCGTTCTTCCAAAATAAACTCAAGCCACCATTTTGAAGTTGACCATGAGAGGTAAACAAGGTGTTGCATGCATCTTTAAGAAATAAAAGTGGTTCAATCAGATGTCAGAGGAAGTGCCAACGAAAGGGAGAAGGAGAGAAAGACAGGCAAATGGAGAGGAGAGCTGTGTCATATGAATACCAAACAGCACCGCTACCCCGGGAGTCTCGCCCGTGTTCCTGCTGCAATGACTTGGCAGACAGGGAGAGACGTGCACTTTGTCAGTGCATGTCTGTGGATTCATTTCTTTGTTTATTCATTTAACCAGACAAGTCATTAAAGAACAAAATCTACATGGACGACAGAGAAAGAGAATTGGGAAGATAAAAGGAAATGAATAATGAAAAGCACATTTGAAAACATACAAGACAAAAAAAACAACAAGATATTAACATAAGATAAGACGGTAATCTGTGCATGAGATGAATATCTACCAATTGTTAAGATTGTGAGAAGCATTTGCAGGTGTTTGTGAAAATATCCATGATGAGAGTCCTTGAAAGCTGAATGAAAAATGACAGTTTCTTGAAACTCATTTCCGTCACCTTTTGAATATTAAGCAGCCAGTGAAGGATCTGGAGCATCTAGAGGAGAAATCAAGTGAATAATGCAGCATTTTAGTAAATAATGTGTGGACATATGGTTTAGAGAATGAGTAAATCTAGTGTACAAAAATGTCCCGTCTAAGGAGGACCACAGATTTGCATTTCCTGTGGAAAATATCAGTGATTACTAGACAGCAAGGATGCACCAGAGCCACTTTCGCTCTGCCATGATGTTTTCAGAGTGTAAAGAAGGGTATGCACGAAGCAACAAAAATAGCCAAGCCACAATTTTGTATTAAAGTAAATGCAAAACAAGGAATTTCATTTTTTCATTATATATATATATATATATATATATATATATATATATATATATATTAGTAATGTCATACGATTATTCGCGATTAATCGCATCCAAAATAAAAGTTTTTGTTTATATAATGTGTGTGTACTGTGTATATTTATTATGTATATATAAATACACACACACACATCCAGTATATATTTCAAAATTATTTACATGTATAAATTTATTCATATTCATACATTTATTATTATATATAAATAGATTTAAAATATAAACAACTTACTTTCTTAAATATATACATGCATGTGTGTGTATTTATATATACATAATAAATATACACAGTACACACACATTATATAAACAAAAACTTTTATTCTGGATGCGATTAATCGTTTGACAGCACTAATATAAAATAAAATAACCAAGTCAAATCAAAAATGAAAAATATATAAAAGTATTGACTTGAATATGTATACAAATATTGAAGACCATAGTAAGACTGACAATTATGCCATTCGCAGGGCATAATTGGAGTGTGTAAGCACTCTTTTTTGGCCCAATTTTCTTGTAGAGATTTTCTATTTTGTAATTTTTTTGGGTAGTGCAGCTCTCCTCCAGGGGAAAGAAGGAATAAAAAGTTAAATAACGCATGTGTTTGGCTTCAATAAAAGCATTGATTAACTCACAGCAGGTCTGTCTTTTAGAGTTAATATGTTATTGTTAAAAAAATCCAACTTTTGCACTCTGTTACAATGTCATGGCTTGCAGTTAGATTACTGTAAGTCAAAAGGAGATTGTGAAGAAGAAAACAGAATGACATCAGAATATCAATACAGCGCTGCCTTGCAATCATTGTAATGATGGTTCTCATCTCTTATGGCAGCACAGTATAGAACATCTAGCAGTTCAAGGGCACCTTTATGGACATATCTGTGCAGGACATCTCCATTATACCAAATGGGTAAGACAGCCATTTGAAAGAAAGCTATTTGATTTAGGGAGAGGATGAGGTCTGTGGAGCAAAAAATACTATTTTTTTAATATAAAAGGAAGGGCAAAAATGCAATTTCACTGCTGAAAAGACTAGATAAGTTGATTGCCAGATTCAGGCCCAGACCATGACCCGTTTGTCTAAGAAACAGGCTGTTCAGTTTAATGAACTGAAACAGAGAAAGTGATTCATTTGTTGCATCATACATGTTGCTCCAAATGAAATCAAAGTCTGAAACTCAAGACAAAGACCACTTTATGTGGTTTCAAAAGGATCTCCAGGTCAAGGCTACAAGATCAAGACTTAAACTTAGCTAACATCCACATCAGATTCAAAACTAGCTTCAAAATCAGCAAGACATCCTCAGACAATGAACGTTCTTTCATGTTTGCCATCTAACTTCACTAGTTAACATCTGCTGATGGAACAGTATGGCTATGCTAGACTCGTTAAAGCAAAATTCATGTTAGTCTATATTTGCTTCGAAGTCTGGGGGGGGAAAAAGCTAAATATAGACTGTAATTAATTACATAACTTAAAAAAGATGGATAAAAACGCCATTTAGAGTAGAATATAGTGGGTGGAACTGGCTGATGCATTAATGATTAGTTATCTGTATCTGCTGTGTAGGCAGATTGCATAAATATAAGAAGCAGTTCTCAGTCTGATTCAGCAGATGTGAGGTCCTGGCCACCTTAAAAACAAGTGCACAGCATTTTTTCTTTTTTCCCACAATCCAGGGTCTCATCCCTTCACTGCTGTCAGCCATCCCCACTGCAAAGTGCTCCCAGGAGGATGCTGGCAGGAGAACCATCCGGGTGTTTATCATCAGATTATTCTAGGTGTGCATGAGCACATTTCCTCCATTTAGCAGCGTATTGGATTTTGGGGTACATTAACCTTTTTAGAAAAATTGTGGAGTTTCAAACTTTGACAGTTTGTGTATTAAGAGTAATGACCAAGGAGACACTGCAAGTGAGACAGCACAATTTCACAGCCCATTAAAAATTAAACTCATTAATTGATTGATCAACTCTAGTCTCTTCGGGGGTCTTTCTCTCCCCAGTGCCTGTGCAAACCAGCTTACAAAAAAAAAAAAAAGCAATTGATCAGATCTGTACAGTTTCTATACTCCCAAATTAGAACTTCCATGGTTGTCCAGGCTGGTTTATGCTGGTGGAACAACATATACCGATGATGTTCATTAGCATCTTGGCTGGTCAAGCTGGTCGATCTTGCCGATCAAGGTCCTAAAGAATCACATAGTGATGTCTGTGGTGCTTGAGGCAGGACTATCGTTCCCAGCATGCACCACAGCATGAACAAATAATGCCAAAAGCTGTTGTTCTGTATGATTTACTCTGGTTTTGTGTTCGAAGTTGTGAATCATATGGTGTTACTGCAACCCTGTCCCTTAAATATGATGTTAAGCATCCCGCATGCCAAGACATCTTTTTATTTCGAAGAGTTTTTGTACCTCTCTACTCCCAAGACTATAGTTAGCCAGGCATCTATTACATGGATTAATAGAAAAACACCCCACTGCAAAGCCAACAATTTTACCACTGTGATATCCATTTTCGTATCTTACATGCTAGGCTGCATGGATGCGCAGGGAGTTCTTGCCCAGAACAGAACCATACCGCCAATACAAACTGTACGCTAATTGACAATCATCTTGACAATAGTGGTCCTGACAAAAATATTTACTCTAAAAGTGCAAGCGAAAAACAAACAAACAAAAAAAGGTCACTAGCGGCACAATTTAGATGGCAAAACCTGCATGTCTCAGTGAAGTGTGTGTTATTTTTGAAAGGAAAGGAAAGGAAAGGAAACACAAGCAACACAAGCCATTTTAATTAATCATAAATTATAAAAATAAAATAAAAAGTAGCAGACCGGCCAATTACAAGAACAGATTACAGGAGAACAAATAGAGAAGAGTTTGGGGAAAAATGGAATAGAATAAAGAAAAAAAAAAACAAAGTTTGTAAACTTTGACAAGATGGGACAGAAGTGAGAAGACAACAGGGTTAATGTATGACTTGAAGGCTTTGGAGGAAGAGAAAAAGAGGTGGATAAAACAGCAGAATAGGGAAGGAGGGAAGTGGGACCCCAGCTTCCGTTAATTCTTCAGATTTCTTTCGTGACTGCAGATGAGCCTTGAGCGTGACAGTGCGATCCTTTGAGCTGCAACTCGAATGTTCCAAACCGGCTCTGGAACAGCAGGCTTAACCGATGTCTAATCCCACGTGGATGAGAACATTTGGGGCTAGGCAGTATATCTGTCTCTCTGTGTGTGTGTGTGTGTGTGCGTGTGTGAAGTGGCTGCTGAAAGTAATTATCACCTTTGCCAAACAAAGGCATCTCAGATGTGGAGAAGTGTCTCTGATGAAAGAATGATGAAATATCACCTGCACCCCCTGCCTCATGAAACCCCCTCAGCATCCTGACACATCAAACAAGCATCCGAAGTCCACCCTTACACATTTACTTACACCTTTTATGTCTCCACACTCAAGACACTGCCATCAGCCCCTCTGGATAAGGAAGTCCACCGGGACAGGACAGCTGGGGCAGGGCAGTATCACAATATACACCCAGTGACAGTACAAATGTATCACCCATTATATAGGGATATATACTGTATTGCTTATATTGTGGTCTACCCAATTAAAAAAGAAAATAAATAAATAATCCATCAAGCTGAAAAATATAACACACACCTTAATGGTAACTCATCTTCTTGGACAGCACATTCTGAATGCTGCATTAACAGAGTCCTAGTATTATTGCAAGACATCGTCCCAATCCTAATGCATTGCAAATGATCTTGAATAATTGATTGCTCGAGATGAGATCAAAGAAATGTATGTGCATACCTTACAGTGGGGAACTAGGCCTGAGACTGGAAGAGACCCAAGCTATTAATTATCGTGTGCCTGTGGAAGGAGATCTAATAAACACACATACAGTACAGAAAGAGGGTAAACACAGACACATTCTAACACTTATTATACTGTATGACTCACAGTACTCATATGTAGTCATATAAAGACACATGTACTAAAGATACATAAACAGCACATCACACGCAAATACACACTGTAACAGCTGTTTACTTATGCCAACAGGCTTTTAAAATAAAATGTATGAGTACTCCGTTTTATCAGAAGGGGAGAGGGAGGTGTAGAGTTTTCTGCGCAGTATTGAAACATGATTTCGAACTAATAATATTTTTAATAAGTCACACACACTTAAACCCACCCCAGCTCAGCTATGTTTACCTTTAGTGTTTACAGATTTCAGTGGTAAACACTTCTGATATCTTCATGTCATACTAGAAAAAGGCAAACCTGCCTGTGCATGGAATGCTATGCATTTTATTTTATTTTATTTTTTATTTTAAATATATTACAATAAAAAAAACAAAAAAAACAACAACATTATTTTAAATTGTAATATTTAATCAAAGCACTATTATGTTTAAATAAATGCAGCCTTGGTGAGCATAAGACACTTAAAAAATAAAATAATATAAAATAAAATAAATACATAAATAATAATAATAATAATAATAATAATAATAATAAACACTATATACACTATAATATGCAATAATAATAACATCAACAACAACAAAATACTACTACTAATAAAATCTTACTGACCCAAACTTTTAAAACATATTAAATATATATTTGAATGAATACTTTGTATATACGAACCCATGAGGTGCCACTCATTGCAGTGCTTTGTGGGTTAAGAGGGGTTTCAGGCGCTCCGCTTCACAATGTGCTTAAGTACACTGTAATCGCATGGCCTTTTATGGCCATGATTGCATCAATGATTACATGACACTGACTAAGTACAAGCTTTAAGCAGGCAACATATGAGGATCAGACTGTATTAAATTACACAGTTATACAAAAAAAGGATAGGTGACCTCAATTATTACATGTGACCTGCTCGTCTGGCGCGAGTATCTGGAGGGGTGTACCAACGTTAGATGCTCAATAACCCTTATGATATAATTACACTCACCTCACTACTCATTTCCAACGATTTAAGGACACAAAGAACACGGGATAAAAGGGAAATTTGATTGAGCTATTCACATCTTCAAGGCACCTTACAGAGCCTTCAACACAGCAACACCAAATCAAATGTCAATTTCGGACCACTTTTAAAACAGCAAGAAAGCAATGTCTGGGAGCTCTTAAAGTGTCTAGATGAAGGGCGGGGAAAGTATCTGATAAACAGCACAATTAAAGCCCCGGACAAATTAGGCAGAGCTCGGCTGCGAGATTTCATGCAAAATTACGCTGGCGAAACGAGTAGCAATTAACAAGGGGGCATGTTCATTCATTAGTGCGAAAGGGAGCGATTTGCTGGGGAAGGGAAGAGGTCAGCCTGTAGGACTGCCAAAGTGCTAATGTCCTCCTAGCTTCTCTGAGTCCTGCTGACTGTGACAGCACGATGAACAATACTGGCATGCATGGAGATAGAGCTCGGCCTGCCAGCCAATCCACGCTTGCGGCTAAGGCGAGAGCTGACAAATACACCATCAAACCAATTAGACAGAGTATGGCAAGAGTGGTAGGACAAAGGGTAAAAAGGATGGACATACTGAGGCATTTGATCAAATGGGTATGTTTTCTATGGAGGCTTGTTTAGTTGCCAATGAACTAAAACTAAAAATAAAAATAACTGCTTAATAATAACGTTTTCCTCACAATTCTGACATTTGTTCTTGAAATTGTGAGTTTATATCCTGCATATAAACTTATTTTCTCAGAATTGTGAAATATAAACTCACAATTTCAAGTTATAAACTTCAATTTTGAGGGAAGAAAAACAAAGTGAGCTCACAAATCTGTCATTTTCGTAAAAAAGCATGTTTATCTCTCAATTTTGACATTGTAACTAGCAATTCTGAAGGGGGAAAAAAAATCAGTTTTTTCAGCAATTGTGAAGAAAAGTCAATTAAGACTTTATTTTCTAGTATTATTGTTATTTAGTGGTAGAAATGGCTTCCATTGTTTTCCAATTTGGAAAGTAAACAAGAAATGCCAACCCTTCCGAGGACCTCAGATGACGACAACCCTGAACCAACGTACAAAACCACATTTTCTGTGAAGCTGCTTTTTGCAAGGATTGTATCGTGAAAAGTGATATACAAATAAGCTTAATTGAAATGTCTTGATAGAATATTAATAAAGGCATTGTGTCATCTTAAGCTGAATTAATACCAGCTATTATGCAGAAATATCTAAATTTGAACATCCGAAGAATGACAAAATGGCAGCTACTCTTCCGAGGTAATGGACTAATCAATAGCATTCAATTATGACTATGATTGCATTAAATGCCACTTTATCATCATGCCATTTAAAATGATCAAATTCGTTTATCTGTTTTAATATTATTGTTATATTGCAATATATACATTTCTTATATATATAGTTCAGTCATGAAACTCTAGATGGCGTGGGGTGACAGGTTGTTAACGCAACTGATGATATTCAGAGAGTTAAATGACTTGGCACAAGCTGATTGGCTCATGCTGCTAGAGTTTCTCTGAAACCCCCCACCTTCCCCAGCTCCACCTGTAAAAATCTGCTACGGGTTATTTTATATGCTATTTGTGCAGCAGCAGTATGTCTTAAATACTCACGGCACCGCATCGGCGTGTGCAGCAATAATCTACAACTACAACAATAATCAACAGCAGCAGCATTTCAGCAGCAGAGTAGCAGATCTATTTTGCCAAGACCAAATACATTAACATTGTCATATCCATCACGATGCTAAAATCTCCCGAGAGTTGTCATGATTGAAATATGAATATATATATATATATATATATATATATATATATATATATATATATATATATATATATATATATATATATATATATATATATATATATATATATATATATATATACACACACACATACACATACACTGTATATAGTAAATGTACTGTATATTATATACGGTGCACAGTATGTATGTACCTATTTAATCATATTTTGGGGATAAATATAAAGTTAAAAAATAAAGTCCTGTTTGGGTGCGAGTTAGGGTTATAGTATTAACTAGCTGTATATAAAAACAACAGAAGTCTAAGCAATGTCTCCATTTAGCTACATAAGCGTGTGTATGTGTATATGTAATATATTACACCCCCACTATGGTACTATATATAAGGAGTACCATAATGGTACTTCTTTCAAGAGATGACTCAATTAAGGACATTTCTAGAGCTTAGAATCGACAGCAGGGTCGAAGATATTGGATGGAAGTTACATTTAGAGGTTAGATGAAGATATCAAAAGCAAAACAGAGAGATGAAAAGACGGGTGGTGAGGAGGGGGGTAATGAAAGCGTAGATACCCACCCGATGGTGCTTCCAAGTGCCGCCTCAATGGTCCAGACACAGTGTAAGTTGTGCTCATAAGGCGCTGGGTAACCAGGAGACAGAATCCGGCCCACGGGCTCATCTTTAATCGTTCCTCCACACTCGGCTGGGTGAAGAAAGAGATAAACAAAGGCGCAATCCTTCAATGACAGCTCAACTCTGCAGCACAAACAGTACATCTTAAAAAAAAAAAAAAGAAAAAAAAAAAGAAACAAACAAACACAGTTGGGTCCAAAAGTCAGAGACCACTAGTTAAAGTGATTCTATTGTACAATTTAATACATACTTAATACATATTAAATATAATATATGTATATTTTACATTAAGGCCTATTTGGTTTTAATTAAATTTTGAAAAAAAAAACATATTTAATGAGGACTACATACATGAATGAATGCCAATAACAAAAACATTTGGTGTTAAAAACCTAAAAAAAAAAAAAAAAAATCCTGTGACAGGTCCACTTCCATAAGGGATTCTGCATTCGTATCTAAATCCTTGAAGCAAGGATGGTACACGGTGTGCTGTGCAGTGATGCATCATCAGGTGGCAGGGGTGCATATAACTTTCCACTTTAAAAGAATACATTCAGCACTGAGCAGAGCTTTATGAGTGATGAGCAGAATAATATGGCCGTATATCACCTCCAGGATTAAGCCTTCCCTGGGGAGGGCATATTTCCTTTGGCTAATATCACTGATAGTGTTGGTAATATGTCCTGCCCCAGACATGACTATCCATCTTACACTGGGGCAATGGTGGTGCTGGTGGTGGCGGGCAGCGGGGGTACAAATCACTTGTTTGTCAGGAGGTTGGGGCCAGAGCGTGTGACAGTTCCAGTTTCACGGATCAGGAAGTCATGAGAGTGTTATATCCAACCCCTGCCATTGTCATCATTACCCCAGAGGTCAAATGCATGTGCCCTTACAATGCATAAACTCATACTGTATATACACATATACACCCACTAGACATGGACTAGAACTGAATGAGTTTGTATACAGAATACAGTGTAAATCCCTCTTATTAATCATTCAAGCTGCCTTCATTTCATTTTATGGTAACACTTTACAAAAAGGTTCATTAGTTAACAACAATAGTAAACAAACTAAGAATGAACAATACTTCTACAGCATTTATTAATCTTAGTTAATGTTCATTTCAGCATTTACTAAAGCATTATTAAAATCACAAGTTGTGTTTGTTAACATTAATTAATGCACTGTGAACTAACATGAATAAGCAATGAACAACCGTATTTTCATTAACTAACATTAACAAAGATGAATAAATAGTGTAGTAAATACATTGTACATTGTTTGTTCATGTTAGTTAATACATTAACTAACGTTAACAAATGATACCTTATTGTAAACTGTTACCAATTTTATTTTATTTTTATTTATTTTATATTTCATTTCATTTCGAGGAGATGCCTGATAGACTAAGCCTATATATCTACAACACACATCGTTTTACTAACAAAATGTTAAACTGTCCATGAAAACAAATGAGTAATCCGTTTTCTGCTCGACCTCACAAAAGATGTTCATTTGAAATTTGAATATCCCACAACCTGTTTCCTGATTTTTTTATTTATTCATTGTCTGATATCGTATGCATTATTTAATTTTATTTATTCATTGTCTGATATCAAATGCATTATTTTATTTTATTATTATTATTTTTTTTTTATATAGTTCATTGTAGAGATTGGCATTTTGGTCATGCCCATCTCTGTTCAGCGATGGTTATAATTAAAACACTGCTTTAGGCCAAATACTCAAGGTTTTAAAGTGGCTGATGAACCATCTCTTCACAATGACAAATGACTATAGTTGAGGCCAATTACATTTTACATTAAAAAGGATTTCACAGGGTCTTTTAAATAGAAGTTAGATTTTTGATTGGGTTGTGAGCTCTTTTTTTTCTCTTATGAAAGGACCGATTGGACACTTTGAAGCTTTGAAACTTTGAAGAATTATACAGTAATAAATAAAAAAGTATGTTTTTTTCCCCCTTCCATAGAACATGTTAAGAACACAAGTATTGATCCCAAAAACAGTATAGAAGTACAGCTATGAAGTACAACTTTACTTCAATCAAGCCAGTGGAAGGGCACTTCACACATTTGTTCCAGACACTTTCCCTCCACACATCTCTCCTTGATTCTCGGACAAGGAATGACACAAATTACACGGTGGCCGGCGTTTGTTGTCATGTGAGATATACATGTCACAGCATGCAAGTGCAATGTGTTCAAATGCACACTTCAGCCTCTCAAGCCATTGTCACATATACTGAAATGTATAATCGCAGACATGGAGACAAACTTTTGATGTTTTCTTTAGATCTTTAGAAAAAATGAATTGAATGCAAAAGAGAAAAAAAGTATGAGAAAAGTGAAAAATAAGTGGTGTGAGAATCTCACTGCAATGAATCACTTTTCTAATCAATATTTTTGTCTTGTTTTCAATGACAAACATTTAAACATTCTAAGATCTATCTATCTATCTATCTATCTATCTATCTATCTATCTATCTATCTATCTATCTATCTATCTATCTATCTATCTATCTATCTATCTATCTATCTATCTATCTATCTATCGCTGAGATTTATATATTGCAAGTTATTATTTATTTTATTTTTTTCATCTGTCTTTCTCACTCTTTTTTGTGCTTTTTTTATCATCTCATATGAATTTCGTTCTGACGAATGTTCCCATAGTGGACAGCAGAGCCATAAATCACAATAAAACAAACCTTTCTTCTTCAACTCCTGAGATGACCTGCTTCGTAAGTCATAAAACTACATTTCTTGCTCTCGCATTCTCTCTTGCTCTCTCCTCCCCTCCCTCCTTTCTCTTATTCTCACCAACTTCTCATTTCTCACTGTCCACCCTCTGTTTTCTATAGTACTAGTTAGTTTCCTGTTGTGGCGGATGAAAAATATTTGCTCATGCCTTTACAGTTCCATTTCTCCTCTCTATATGGGCATTTCAATTTTGCCTAAAGGTCTCCATAGGCTCAGGTGGGGAAGCACCATAATTCAAAATTCAACGGCATTGCAGAACACTTTGAATAGTGGGTCTGTGATAAACTCACATTGAGGAGAACCCAGGCTGAGTATAAGGGTGGGCGGTAGAAGATACGCACACATGAAGAAAAAAATCATAAGCACTCCAATTAACAGAACTCTCTCTGACCTGGGGGATCATATTCATGAAGCATATTCTCAGAGTGTATCATACAAGACCATGTGGCAGATTTAAAGTTTGAGATAAATACAGTAATTAGGATTTCCTGGAATGCCATAAGTTATATTACTTCTGAGAGGCAGATTTGGATTTCCTGCATAAGGGCACCCTCCGGCTTCCAGTATGAATGAAACAGACATTTACACGTGTTTACAGTGCTCCATAATGCTTACATCATCAAAACAAAACAAAAACACAAAACAAAAAAAATTTAAAAAGTGTACATTTCAAGTTCATTAATTTAAAAATATAACTCACTGTCATGTTCTAGCCTTGCTATATTTATCTTTTAATAAAAAATAAAAAAATAAAAAAGTCCTTAATGTTGTGCAAGTCTTTCCCCGAGGTATTGAATATCAATATATTTCGAGTTACTGTATCAAAGTTAGAAATGTTGTCCATAAAGTAACTGCCTAAAGAAGTGTGTGTAAGTGTGAATGTGAATGAGGTTGAGTATTCAGTAGCACCTTACCAACACACAGTGGTAGTGGGCTGTCCCATGCTCTCCTCTCCCCTCTGAGACATGTCAAAACCTCCGGTCCCTTTAAAGTGTAGCCAGGATCACAGCTATATGACACCGAGCTGCCTGCGAAGTGACCTTTGTCCTCCCGTTTAAAACCGAACTGAGGCACACCTGGGTCCTCACACTTCACCAACTCAAAACCTGCAATAAGACAGGAAAAAAAAAAAAAAAAAGAGTGTGTCCTTCAAAACCTCTCCTGTGATTGGTGGGTAGGTATCCATTCATCTATCCATCCATTTATCTATCTATGTGTGTACACACACACATATATACACTCGTACTGCTGTGTTATGGCTGCAAGGTGTCAGTGTGCTACTCACTGGTGAAGTGCAGCTCGAAACCTTTGCTGGTATTATCACTGTTGCTAATGAATTCCAGCCACATGGTGCTGGACGTGCTGTTTAGAATGACATCCATCATCTCTGTGCCTGTGAAGGTGCCCAGCAGTCTGGCACTGTTGCTGCCACCATCATACACCTGAAACCCACACAAAACAGTCACATACAGTCATCATATAATTTACAAACCAACATTACACATAAACACGAATACACACTAAGTCACAAAGACCTTAAGCAAGTCGTCCTCCTCCAGGCGGAAATCCCGTGCTCTGAGCTGGATCCCTTTACCGGTTTGGGTTTGGATGGAGTAGATGCACTCATGGTTGTTACCGTAGTAACCAGGGTAGTTGGGAGAGAGTAAAACTCCTTGTTTCCCGGTTACAGACGATCCGCATTCAGCTGCAGCAAGGGAGGTAACAAGTCAAATGACCTCTGACATACAACCCATGATCTCAGTATAAACACAGGCACACTTATACACTCATGCCGGCAGTCAGGGGGGTGGTGTGTTTGTGAATGAGTGCAAGTCAATTTCTCTGCCAAAATTTTGGTTGAATATTGAACCACACAAATTAAATTTGAATCTATACCTACTTATACCTGTAAATTGATAATTGTTGTGATATTACGGATTATAACTGATACATCAATTCTTTTAAATGCCGCAAGTGAATTTAGGCATCACATATACCAATTTTGAGATTTTCTAAATATTACAATTAACAGTTTTAGTGTACAATTATTAATTTAGTGTATTTAAAGAATCATTTTAAGTTTGAGCAAAGGCAATCTAAATGTAAAAAGGGTTAATGAGCAAGCATTATTGAATACCCTGATAAATAAATAAAAAAAATCTCCAATATCAGCTAATAACTGATATGTCATGCATCCATCCCTTGTAACAACAATTTTTCTTAAATAACTTAAAGTAAAATATTGGGTGTTTTCTGGATGATGTTTTTGGAAGAAATAACTGCCATAGACAGTTATTTCAGATCTTAAGTGAAGTAAACCATATGCTATTTATTTAAATAAGTTTAAATACAAGGGCGTTGACAAATAATCATAAACATATGTTTACACATGAGCTGACCTAGTTTCACAAGAGCGGTAAACAAATATGAAGCAAGGATAAGCCAGATATTGCTGCAGAAATATATAATACCTAATTACTTGCTTCAAACGAAACGTCAAAATCATAATGTTAACAAATTACATTCTAAATTTAGCATCTAAGCCATTCCAGCATGAATTAAATTGAAGAAGTCTGGTCTCCAAGATACTTATATGCTGATATCTACCATTACATTAATGCTGATTAAGCATTAGACTAAATTTAGGGCTGTGCTGTGGTTTTATTTTCAGATGGTGAGTCATAACCTTTTTCTTCCTGTCTGATTTTGAGCAGAACTCCTAAAAATGGTGCAGCTTTAGTCTTTAGTCTTTTACTTTGAGATATCTGCTGAAGTTTCAGCATGTGTGTGTGCATGTCTGAGCAGATGAGGGGAAATAAGTTGTATAATTTGCGAACAAAGCAAAATGAAAAGCATGTGACCACCTACCAACACACCTTGGCAGAGGGGAACTCCAAACCCGCCGACGCCCCCCTAGACACACCACCCTCGCAGGCCCCTCGAGACGGTACCCCGGAAAACAGGAAAAGATTAGTGCATCCCCCACCCCGAACTGCAGCCCCTTACGAGTGCTGAAGGGGGGGACGCCGGGATCTTCGCAAGGCTCCAGATCATATTCTGAGGGGAACAGAAGAAGGATTGATATTTTGTAGCTTCTTCTGTTATAAATGTCATGTAGTTTAAGCTGCTGTGCAAAGGTCTCTACCTGAGAAAGTGATGTTAAAGCCCTCATAGGACACAGAAAAGTCAGAGAGGAAACGGATCTGAGCGGTGTAGTTGCCAAAAAGTCCAGCGCTGAGAGGGGGTGGCAGTGTAGACCCGGTCAATCTCCACAGGGGTTGAGAGAAACTACCGTTTTCTGTGACTAAAAGGTGGTCGTGTGGACTCTCCAAGTGAAAAGTGTGAAAGGTAAACTGGACACCTGCGGAGATTGAGAGGTGGAGAAAAACACTGGATATAGATCAACTGTTTAAGAGTTCACAAAAGCTTCAACCTTATCAACAGAGAAAAGGCACAAACAATGACACACCATGTAAACACTCACAGTGGAAAAAGTATGTGAATCCCTAGGCTAATGATTTCTCCAAAAGTTAGCATCAGCTGTGTTCAATCAATGCAGTGAGATTGAAGACGTTAGTAAAAGCTGCTCTGTACTATAAAAAAAGAATTGCTCAATTTTGGAGTTTTCTATTCAAAAGAAGCACTGCCTCATGTGAACTGCATCTCCAACAAAAAGAGGTCTCCGAACGCCAAAGATTAAGGATTGTTGACTTGCATAAAGCTAGAAAGGGTTCGAAAAGCCTCTCTGAAAGCCTTGATGTTTATCAGTCGATGGTAAGACGAGCTCGGCTTCTCTTCCTAGGAGTGGGCGTCTTGCAAGAAGAATCCTAGAGTGTCAGCTAAAGACTTACAGAAAAATCTGGAACATGCTAACGTTTCTGTCAAGGTGATTATGATGCATGAAACGCTAAACAAGAACAATGGAAGAAGAAACATTGCTGCATTTGTCAAGTCTACAAGAGCATGTGGATGTTCCACAGTCGACAGATTAAACTAGAGTGCAAAGAAGACTTTGAAATTTAAGTATGGTGGTCCATCATGATTTAAATGTAGTCCTGACCTCAATCACATTTGGTATGATTTCACGAGAGTGATACATAGCCTGACTACGTCAGACTTCGTACTTTCGCTCAATTTCATTTCGCTTCTGTACTCAGTCTGATATAGCAGACCATCTCCCGGTTTATCTCTGGCTCCGCAGCAGCCGGGCCAACCAATGAACAGAGGGCGGGCTGAGAGCCATGACGTAGACGCTAAGCGCCAAATTTAAGATTGTAGTTTAGGTGAGGGAAATCTAAAACGACAGCAGACATGGAGACATGGGATGCTATTTGTTCTGTTGTGGAGAATATTCCCGGCATTTGCCAACTGAAGCCCGAACAAGAAGAGTGTTTGGTTCACATTTTGAATGGAGGTGATGCTGTGGCCCAACTCTCGACAGGTTTTGGGAAAAGTTTAATTTATCAGCTGTTACCGATCATCAGCAAAAAACTGGGGAGGCCAAAGCCCGGCAAGGAAATAATTGTGAATGCGTAGATTTATTTCACATAATCTGCAAAAGTCGTTCACAGCCATCTTCACTCCGGTATTTCGCCCGATGGTTTTGTTTTCGCCGCATACCTGTGTTTACAGCGGAAGTTCGAGGCGGCTGAGCCGGGACATAACATACGTCATAACCAAATGCAAATTCCTCTTGATTATTGTTCAGGTCTGATCTACTATTACAGAAACCATTTGGAAGAGGTTACAGCTGCCAAAAAGTCAACCAGTTATTAAATCCATACTTTTTCCATCTTGTACTGTTTGCAATGTGTGTTCACGGAAACATTATTGTTTGTGTTTCATTTAAAAACACTGTCTATTCCTGTCAAAGAAAGAACCAGCTTCAAAAAGTGGCCTCACCTTTACCATGTGAAGTCTCAATCATCCACGTACAGTTGAGGTTATGGGGGTAGAAGTCAGGAAACCCAGGGGATAGAATAGTGCCACTGTTCCCCTGAATAAACCCGCCACAAAGTGCTAGAGGAAAGAGAAAAAGATAAAGGCTATTTGTCAAAATGCTGAGCGCAGTCCTACTGAAACAAACTTTACAGGAAGTGCCCTTTTGAAGGACATCAACATATGGAGGCAAATTATTCCTATCATTACCCAAGGGGAAAAATCAATAATGGCCTTAAATATTCAAAGCCTTGTGGAATAGGAGAAGGGAGCGGAAAGGGTAGCTTCAAACCGTAAAGGCCCTTCCAGTCTGGGAGCGATTACGTCGCTTGAATAAATGACCTATCTCTAATGTGTCCTTTTCCCTGGCGGTGACCATTTTTGTAGGTAAAGAGTGGACCGTACCATCACAGCTGGGCAGAGGGCGACTCCATTGGAAGTTAGGCTCACACTCAAGGGGCTCGTGGTCACTGAGGGTGTATCCTGCTTCGCAACTGAACGTCACCAGCGCCCCCACATAGAAATCATTGCCATGCCGCTGACCATTGACTGGGATTCCAGGATCAACACAATGGTCCGACTGGAGCTGCAAGGCTTGAAGAAAAAATACACAAATATTATTGTGGAAAACAACCAATGATTTTCAGGGCAGAAGTTTATTCTAAATGCATTAGAAACTTGGTATCAGGGCAACTTATATACTACTAATACTAATAGTGTACAAATTAATGTGTTATGATTTTACACACACACACACACACACACACATACATATAAAATGAACATATACATATATTTTCCCCCATGTTTAGATTTCCCTTGGTGTCATCTAATGCTCACTTACTTTTTAAAAACATCAATAATTGAATAACACTGTTAAATGCAATCTTGCAAATCTCAAAATCCATTTTTCATGTTGTACATTATATTCTTATGAATCCACATCTAAAATGAGTGATTTTAGTTTTTAGTAAATTTTTAATTTATTCTAACAAAACAGAATAGCATTTTAACATGGTCCTTTTATTAATTATCAGCTTATCCATGTTGGTCAGACTTTTAATATTGGTGCATCTCAACTGGTGCATTTATGGAATGTCTTCGACAGCGCTTTCTGCTTGAGTTGATGTACTCAATAATTTAAGATGAACTGAGATTTATAGAGAAACAACAAGTAAAGGTTACAAACATGAGTCATAACAGCACAAAAGCCATTCTTTCAGTTCACAAACCTGTGACTGAGCTAATTCTACAGCCTCGTGTGTATGAATGCGTGTACAGTTGCTTGTGTCATGTGTTCGCGCATGAGTGAAATCATCTCACAACATAATCACCATCCTATTATATCATAATTACAGGACCTGATTAAAATCACTGCATAATAAAGAACATGTGACTATTATTTATAATGATGCCTTCATAGTTGCTAGTATTCACAGGTATCTGTGCTATCAGATCCTTGCAATTGCAGCCATGAAATGCATTGGAGAGAAGATAATATCAAGCCTTATCTAACAAGCATGCTTTGACTAAATTCTGAGCATTGTAGGACACTTTGAATATGAATTACATTTATATATATATATATATATATATATATTTTTTTTTTTTTTTTTTTTGAACAATGCAGTTAATAGTTTTGTGATATTTTACCATGTGAATTCTCTAAGCAAGTACATAAGTAAGTATTTATAAGTAAAATAAATACATATGTTATAGAAATATGTTACCAAAATGACCCTTTTCAGATCAAAACAGTAATATGTAATAGTAATAGTAATAATAATAATAATAAAAAATACAATAGTAGATCATCATACTCTCATATCGGATGCGGAAGCCAATGTCGGAGTGACTCTTGTCTGTGGTGAAGAGCAGGTACAGGAAGTTGGAGGTGCTGATGAGGAACTGTGGGACCTGTGTACCCTGATAACTGCCAATCAGAGGGGAAGAAGGATAGCGTCCGTCCCGTACCTCAAAAACATCGTAGTTAACCTCTGTCCGGAATCTGTGGATCAGAACAGTGCTATGCATCAGCATGGAAGCTTCACCACAAAGTGAGGCTACATGGATTCATCACAGTCCTGTTCGCTTGTGTTCCTGCAGGATATCACATATTTACAGCTAGAAAAGCGATACTACATCATTCAAACTGAAAACTCAGCTCACTCCAAAGCAACATGTGTTGTTTGAGTTTCCTACAGCAGCGGCCCACTAAAGCCCTGCTGCTCTCTGTACTCAAAGTCAGACGGAAAACATCAGCTGTCCCTCCAGCCTCACCTTTAAAAAAAAAAAAAATCCCAACAAAAATCAATGGTAGATGCAAACATTCATATAAACAGTAAATGAAGAAACCTCAGGGAACAGTGGAAGAAGAACTCTATGACACATAACAGTTACGTAGCAGGAGAATCAGTGGATGAGACTACATCAATCCCAGGTGAGCCACAAACGAATTCTAGGGACTCTGTCAATAAGACGACAAAATGCAATTTGGCAATCAATCAACCAATCAATAATAATCTTCTATGCTTTTACTATTTCTTATTCCTCCCCTGGAAGATGTTTGAAACTTGCCTCAGAATAAATAACTTGCCTGTTAAATTGCTGCTGAATTGCCCATTTAAGAAAATATGGATAAAAGCATCTGCTAAATAAATAAAATAGAAAACATAACAAAAGGAAAAAAAAAAAAGAATAAAACAAGAACAGAAAGCATAACCAAACAAACAAAATAAATAATACATTTATTAATAAATGTTCAACAATTACGTATAACTGTAGATAAAGCCATTCTATATAAGCAGAGGTAAGATATATTTATATTGATTCAGAACAAATCCTTATGATAGCTTGGGAAATGAATAGCCAGATACTCTTATTGCAAATCTATAGTGAACATCTGCAGTGCGCTAGTGACCTATTTATGAAATGATGATAACCAATAGAATGAAAGATAGGAGGGGAAAATGAAACTGGGAGGCTTATTGAGAACAACATGACAGTTCAGAAAAGAGAAAGCGAAGTCTTGTACGTACTTGTCAAAGATGATCTTAATAGGATATCCTGGCGGAGCCTCGATGATCCACTCACAATTGAGGGCCTCTTTATAAAGCTCAGGCCAGCCTGGAGACAGAATGATGCCGCTAGATGCCTTCAAGTTTCCACCACATGGAGCTAAAGAACAGGAGAAGATGACAAGATTATTTCGTTTCCAGATTAATTAATTGATAGCATAAAAAATATTTGGTCCCACTTTATATTAGGTGGCCTTAACTACATGTACTTACATTTAAATTAATCATTTGATACAATGCACTTACTGTGTACATACATGTTTTTACATTGTACTTATATTTTTAAAAATACCTATATGTACTTACATCTGTAATTAATTTCTGTAATTACATTTATAATTACACTGTTGGCCCATCCCTTACACCTTAACCCACCCTTAAACCTACCCACACCACCAAACCTGTCCCTAACCTTACCCGTATCCCACCTCAATAGCAGCAGAAGTGTTTTGCAATACAATATGAACACAATACGTACATTGTACTTATTTTTTGACGTAAGTACATAGTAGTTAAGGCCACCTAATATAAAGTGTAACCAAATATTTTACCAAGAGAGGATCTAAACATCACAGATCGACGTCTTGACTAAATCCAAAAGAACAAAATGTATGAATCTGCAGGTTTGAAGTATTGCTGTGTTGTATCTAATGTTGTATCTTGTTCTTTGTGGTGTATTGCATGTCCGCAGCTTTATCCACAACATATTCAATTCCATCTTCTCTCCCTAATACTTAAGTGTTTTTTCCTAAAATGCTAAATCTAAAAACAGAATGTGTTCAATGGCTGAGGTGGATGATCTCATCTTTAACTGTGTACTGAAGGGCATCTATAAACGGCATTACTCATTAAATGGCATAAAATGATTTGTAGTACACAGCAGTGCATTAAAAAAAAAAAAGAAAAAAGGATGTGTTTTTCATTTGGAAGAATTCAGGCAGTTAATATTTCTGGAGCACATTATGCAAGTAAAGATTATGACTTTTTGTACCACTGACATTTCAGTAGCGCCAACATTTCGGTCTCTCTCCGAACGTACTTAATGAAAAACCAAATTGAACAAACTTTCTAAAAGTTCAGTACAGTGCAAACAGAGTTAGAGTACACAATTTTGTTTTTTTATTAAAAGCCGACTTGTGAATTATGAAATGTGCATATTTATTCGAAGGAGGACAGACCTTCACAACGTGGCACAGCATTGTCCCACACAACATTTCCATCTTTGAGAATGCAGGAGATGGTCTGAGATCCGTGGGTCTTCATAAACCCCTCCTCACACAGGAAAGAGATGGAGCTGCCAAGCTGTAGACTCTCACCAAAGCGCTTTCCATTTACTGGAACACCAGGGTCAGGACACTCGTTGTGCCGGAAAGCTGCAGGAAAAAAAAAAAAAAAAAAAAACAATGAGGCAAGAATATGAAATATGGAAGAGAACTGCAAGATAACTCCAACCTAAAAGGCCAAAAATCTGGACACAGAAACAACAGAACTTTATTTATTGTATTAAATCATTTTTTTGTTTTGTTTTGTTTGTTTTTAGTCCAGTGCCTGTCTGTATTTTGTAAAAGAAAAAAAAAAAAAAACAACTGTTAGTTTTCATGAATGGACAACTTTACAAGGCCCCATTTAAATTAAAGAGGGAGTTCTCAATATGGCCACTGAACTGAAGCTTTTTCGGCTCATCGTTTCAGCTGTATAACTACTCTAATTCATTTTAGTTAGAACAAAATATTGATTTATGTGCCTCCCTAAGTTTCTTGCTTCAGTGGGAAGCTTGGAGCTACTCAGTACCCATCGACAGGACTTCAGAGAAGATGTATTACCAGCAGACAAAATCTCTCCAGAAAATCTGTTCATTCCGGGTACAGCACAGCACTAACAAAGCCAAGGTCATGGGTTCGATTCCCGGGAAATGCAAGAAAACTGACAAAATGTATCATTTTGGATAAAAGTTTCATCTGTCATAGACACATTCAATGCAAAACTAACATTTTTAAAGCTCTTATTGCATTTCCCTTCATGCATTAGACATGAATTCCTTCTTTGTGATAAACATGTTGTCTCAAAAAGGGTCTCAAACGCAATGATTGTGCATGCAATCCATCACCATCATGTGCCAACATGCCCTTCTATGGAGTTTGTCATCTTTTTAATTAACATGAATGATTGGAGCATCCCTCCCACTCCCACAAAAACACGCCGCATGGGGAGTCAAACCATGTGGGATCACCTCCCGACAGCTTCAATTAACTGTGGCTTTATTTAATTATATATGTATTTGGAAATAAATTCTAATTAAATCTGTGGCTCTTGTTGTTCTTCCTCACATGGACACTCATGCATCCATCAACTCTGCTGCCATACGCTATGCCCCGTGAATTGTGATTACTGAAGGACGACAGATATTGAGTCGTGAAATACAGACAATTCTCTCCTGAGGGGAAATAAAACTTTCTTAATCCGTCTCATATAACAAGACAACTTCTGAGCTTTTTTTAACTCGCGGAAACTTTTCAAATTTGGTGCATGCCACCACTGACAAAACATCTAAATGCTATTGTTATCTATTATACATTGACTTTTTGGTCTCTAACTTCAATGTGACGTTAGACTTAAAAGTATGAACAGGTTTGCCCAAAATAACTTGAATTAATTATTCATTTTTACCACAGAAAATAAAAAGTCATGAATCTAGAGCTGTCTTTAAAACGTACTGGTGAAAGTGATGTTGAAGCCACGTTCTGTGTACGTGTGATCAGTCAGAAACTCCAGTCGGGCCACGTGGCCGCTGGTAGTGATGGGTGATGGCAGCACATCTCCAGAAAAGGTGCCGAGAATTGGTGATTCTGCCTTGCCGCCGTCTTTAATAGACAGGAAGTCAAACTGTTTCTCCATGCTCAGGTCATTGAAGGCCAGGTTGATGCGGCTCTCGGGTTTGGCGATGATCAGCCACACGCAGTGCATGTTGTTTCCGTACTCCTGAGGGTAGTTTGGAGATAACAGGACCCCAGAAGGAGTTGTGAAGTTGAAGAAACACGAAACTGAAAAAAGGACAAAGAGATAAAACAAGCAACAGTTAAGCACAGGAGGCGCCGTGCGTCAAACTGTGAGGCAAACTTGAGATTAAAACTGCTACTGAAGCTAAAATCAATTCACAATGCGTAAGGAGGTCATTTGTAGTTGCTTAAACAATGCAGCAAGACAGGAGAGGAAATATTACAGCTTGGAGGATGTGCACAGTGTGATAGCAGCATATATAACTGTAACTTATAAGACCTCTCAGACCTTGACAACAGACATTTTCTGAAATGTTCACTTTTTTAGGTGACAAAAGGTGTTATTTTGCAGTTATGCCATAGAAGAACTATTCTTGGTTCCTCAATAGTTCTTAAAATAACCGTTTTTTTCTGAACGTGAAGAACATTTTAATAATCTAAAGAACCCTTTGTTCCATTATAAAGAGCATTTTGTGCAACATAAGTTCCCTGTGGATGTTAAAGGTTCTTCATGGAACCAAGGATGTCATTAAATAACCTTCATTTTTAAGAGTGTACATCACATATTTTGGTTACTAGGTTCTCCTAAACAATAGGAGACAAGACTACCAGAAGCAAGCCATTCATATGTTAATTTCCCCTGAAAAGTACAAAGACTGTGGCTTTGTGGAAACATTTATCTATTGAAACATTTATCCATTTGTTGAACCTGACACAGCAACACTGGCTCAACCAATGGCGGGACTAACAGTTTGTCTGACCAATGGAAGATTGAACTTGAATCCCTCACCCTGGTAAATAAACAGGCCCTTCCGTCAAAAAAGAATTTTTTTTTTTTCTGACTCATATATAAAGCACACCAAGTAAGTGGCTAAAATAATAGTGAATAAAAATATTAGGTGCATGACACCCCGGTGTACTGTGATCTTGCCTATTGCAGAAGATAATAAGACTGAAGATGCTGCAGAGAAAGAGAGTGTTTATCTGCTGGGAATATCCACAGGCATTAACTCATTTTCAGGATTTGGGACAAAGCTGAGAGGGCAATAAGCATCACTAAATAGCCATGGGGAGAATGAAAATGAGCTCAGTGGTGGACTGAAGACGAATCGTTTCGGTTCCACCTCGTATGAATGACTTTGCTGTCTGAGCTAATAATAATGTCATAAAATAGCAGAAAACAAAGTTGTGAGTCAACTGCAATTCCATTGATGTAATAGGATGGTAGCCATTACAGTGACAAATGACTGCAGTCTGGGGCAAATTGACGGTATACATGAATCCAAATAATAGAGAAAGAACAATAATATCAAAACAAGTTGGACAAGCATTAACTGCCAAACAACATTGTTTGTTATGACACTCAGTTCAAGCAAAAACCCTACTTAGCGGTAGCAAACAAGAAAATCAACTGACTGAATTTTTACAAACAAACATGTCTCTTTATATTTTCCTGCTTCTCAAACAAGATTATTTTCCAGTTCAGTTAAATTCGTTAACTTCATTATAAGACCCTAAAACAGTAAATAAATGAACTAAATGCACTGAATGAACTGTCGCTTTGGCTTGAACTTGAGTTAATGATTTAATGGCTCAGCCGGTGCGAGGAAGTTTCGGCGGGGACATACTGTGCTAAAGACACTGCCATTAGATTCACTTTCTGACGTGCCCAGACAGTAATAACGGTGCACTATCCTCCCAGGTGTGATCATGTGAGTGTGGAAAGTAATGCATTTTGGGTAAGGTCTGTCACTTACACACACAGCTTGGCTTCTTGGCTGACCACTGATTATTTTTCTGGCAGGTAATGTTCTTTTTTCCTACCAGCTCAAAGGCTGGAAGGCACTCAAAATATAGCTTGTCTCCATGTCGGAAGCCTGTGCCTTCTCTCTTGCCATAGGCTGGGATTCCAGGGTCTCCGCATCCACCCTGGTCAATTTCTGAAAAATAAAAATAAGCATGAGACAGGGTCCATTTTTGCCAAAAAGAAATGTGTTTCCATTAGGGTTTTAATGGGAAAGAAAGGTCACATGTAAGGTCAGTATCCCTGTACCCCATGTTGACCATATATCATTTTTGCCTATAATAATTATTTAGTCATTCATTACATTACTCTCTCATTTTCCTTTCTCTTGCTATAATAAATAAATGTTATAATACGCACAGAAATGCATAGCACAAATATTTGTTAAAACATTATTTTCAATATTTTAATTAGTAATCAATTAATTTTTATAGTATGTTCATTTGATGGCAAAGCTGAATTTTCAGTAGCCATTACTCCATTCAAATTATTCTTATATGTTATTTTGCAGCTCAAGAAATTATTATTATCAACGGTTGTGCTGATTAATATTTTTGTTTTGGAAACGGTGATATATATGGTCTGTCACCATCTCTATGTCACATCTGCTGGAATCAAAAGATTTTCCATAATCACACACACACACACACATACACATAACATGAACATCTCCTTTGTCTTTCTGACAGCAAAGCATATTCATGCAACCCCCCCCCCCCCCCCCCCCCCACACACACACACTGCTGCCCCAATGGCATCTGTGAATGGCGTGCTCTCCTAATGAATTGTCTTTTTTCACTTTGTTCCTTTATACCCTCACCTGTCTCAGTGTGTCAGGGCTCATTTAGAATCACAAGGCCAAAGCAAAAGAAAGCGGCCACTACTGAGAGAGAGAGAGAGAGAGAGAGAGAGAGAGAGAGAGAGAGAGAGAGAGAGAGAGAGCGTGCTACAGGGAACAACAGAGTGAGATACCTAGACAGACCTTTTTGCACATTTTCTGTTCTGATTATGGAAACATACACAACGTTCTGCCAACATTAAAACAATAAAATACTTGGCCAATGCTTGCTGTAGCAGTTGCAGTGTGTTTCAGAAACCCTCCACCATCCCCAGCTCCATATAGATCTGCTACGGTGTAATTTCATGTATGCTATATATGCAGGGTGACACTATGTATTTTATATGTGCAGCAGCAGTATTTCTTACATGCTACACACAAATATTTGATTTAAAAAGGTGTGACTCTGATGCCCACAGAGCAGAGGATGTATTAACATTCAGATGTGCCTTGATGCCTTCCAACATCCACATACTGCCAGAGAATGAAAAATTTTTCCAGTTCCGGACAGGTGACAGGCCTCTACCTGGACTGAATCTCTATCCTTTATCTTGGGATTTACACCCTGAGTTTACTTCTGACCATATCAATCAGTTAAGGCATGAGGATTGTGAGAGAAAGTGTCTCCTGAGCTGACAAATGTTATGCAGCAAGTCATCCCTGTGGGAGTGTTTGTATGCGTGATTCCTTAAGAGTCCCAGCTAACACTTTCTTACAGCTGTCTTCTGCTTGGTGACAAACCAACTGTCTCTGAGAGCTGACATGTGCACTTTCATAAGGGGCGGCATTTGTTATTTACCCATTTCAAATTTCTTATGATTTATTCATGTCACTTTGATTTTTTTAAACTGAGAACACAGATGGAAGTCATTGACTTCCTAATGAATGATTACTAATAACGCAGGAAGGCACAAGTGCAAATAAATCCATTCATCTTTACCCAACATACGAGTTAAGAATTCTTTTTTTTTTTTTCCCCAGCACGCACCTGGGGTCGGCAATAGGCTATGCTCCATCTGTATTCAGCCATATCTCAGTGTGTATAACAATTCATATCCAGAAACACAAGCTGTGATACAGATCTGCATACACGCACATAAAATATTAAGCAGCACAACTGTTTTCAACACTGTTAATAATGTTTCTTGAGCACCAAATCAGCATATTAAAATTATTCTGAAGGATCATGTGACACTGAAGACTGGAGTAATGGTGCTGAAAATTCAGCCTTTTTCTATCACAGGAATAAATGAGTTTAAAATACAGTCAAATAGATGTTTTTTTGTTTGTTTGTTATTTAACAAATTGCAATATTTCAAAATATTTCTGTTTTTATTGACAACAGTAAAATATTATGAAAACATTGACATGAACAGTTCCCTCAGCACACCACCATTCAACTTCTCTTTGGAGCTCCATTTATGAGTTATGAGTTATATAAATGCAGAAGATGCGTAGGAAACAAAAATGAGTGAGAAAATAAGAATCTTAAAGTGACATTTTAAACGTGAATCCTCTAGTGTAGAGCAGAAGAGGATATGCCCCTGGCATGCCCGCTTTCTGTGTGTCATTTTTCTTTTCTTTTTTATGGCAGAGATCAGATCATAAATAAAAAATTAATAATACCGGAGTGTTTGTCATTAGTTATGATGCCCTGTTCTTAATGGAGCGTCAAAGATGCTCGGATGTCCATTAGCCTCAGAGCAATGTAACATGCTGACATGTGGTATGATTGACCAGCAAACCTTAACGTCATCTAACTTCTTTGCAGACAGTTGCCTTGAGGATAAGGTAAGTGTCCCTGCTATTGTTAGCAATTTGGATTGGTTATTAATTAAATTAATTAATTGCTATATCATGTACTTATGTATGGATTTAGCTTAAAACTAGCATTGTCTGCACTGACTTTCTAAACAATTATGCTTCAAAATCTGAAAATCTGAGATGCAATAATTTAGGGGTGCATCTTGTCCCGCAGGCAGGGGTTCAAAGAGAATCCTCAACTTAATTAAGTGTCTCTTATTGTTTTAATCATGTTGAGGGAGGGGGGGGGGGGGGCACTGCTCCACATTCGTCTTATGTTTCTGCAGTGAATAAAATGCATAAAAAAACTCAGGGCCTAGAGGCTTATTGTGGATCTGACAGCAAATATTGGTTTGTAATTTATGAAATGTGCCAAAGTCCCCCATGTGTGGTGCAATTCTGAAAGAGGGCCAGGATGAAAGCTATGGTGTTCTCGTTTCCAATCAGACACAGCCTCTGAAAACTGAAAATTAGTAGCTGCTCTTGCATGATATCCTTCCCGTCCCATGGCCCTCATTCCAGCAAGGTTAAACGATCACAGGCTGCTTTGATGACCCTCGCCACATGTGCTAAAGGTATAATGGTGAAGCAAGAAATAGAAAATGAAAAGGAAATAAAAAAGAACAGGCTGTTCCCGTACTCTCAGCAGATACCCAGAGAGTGCAGCAAATAGAAGGAAGCAACAAAAAAATTTAGAAATCTGCTCAAAGGAAATTATAAGGTGCAAGACTTGACCAGCTATGTGTATAACATCAATGTGGACGTCTACCAGTGACCTCATTATAAAATGACTGCTTTACCCTAAAAATTGCATGCAATCAAGAATAAAGTAAACAAAGAATTCCAAAGAAGCCCACCTGTCTGATTCATATGAGACATAAGTGGTTATGGTGATACAGAAATAACGGAGGAAAAAAAGAACAATGCAGTTTTTGATTACAGTGAAAAATCATCACTGCAGTGACAACCACGTAAGAGTCTTCAACTGAGAATACTCTATTTACATGATAATTACAAAATGTATAATCACAGTCCTCCAAAGCTATATGCCAGTTTTGTAGGTGATCTATGTTTTAATTAGGAATGTCAATCAGTTTTTCCCCCTTTCTTTTAATTGCATTATAATAAACAGTATGTGGATGTGATAAATATATGATCACATTAAATAATACTTTCATCACATTTATTATTTTTTTTTTATTAAATCATGAAATATTTACATAGCAAACATTGCTGTATGACATATATGTACAATTCAAAAAGATTTTATTTAATGAATTATTATTATTATTAGTAGTAGAAGTAGTAATAATGGTATTGATAATAGAATATTAATAACCAAATGTTAGCCATTGAAACTTCAATAGTATTTATTTATTTATTTATTCATAGGACAATATTTGGCCGAGATACAACTATTTGAAAATCTGGAATCTGAGGGTGCAAAAACAATCAAAATATTGATAAAATCGCCTTTAAAGTTGTCCAAATGAAGTTCTTAGCAATGCATATTACTAAACAAAAATGACGTTTTTATACATTTACGGTAAGAAATGTACAAAATATCTTCATGTAACATGATCTTTACTTAATATCCTAATGATTTTTGACATAAAAGAAAAATTTATCATTTTGACCCATACAATATATTTTTGGCTATTGATACAAATATACCCCAGCGACCTAAGACTGGTTTTGTGGTCCAGGGTCACAAATATGCGCAAGTAAATGCATTTTGCCCCCTGTTTTGCATCATGTTAGCTTAGCGTTTCCCAATCCCAGTCCTCGCCGTATCACCATATCTGGTGATGTCCACTTCTCAGGGCACTTACGGTCGAATAGAACAAACATTGTACGTGATAAGAGATACATACGAAATATGCAGAGTGGGGGGGGCAAGAGAACTGGGATTGGGAAATGCTTTGTTAGCTGATCTAAAACGAGTGATGGCTAGCCTAATGTTAATGTAATCTATTAACTATGCATAAATCTCGTCTTTTTACTTAAGTACCAGATATGGGTGTCATAATATCATAAACTATTTTTAATACGACTGACTTTGTATTTAACATAGGTTTAATAAAAATGACTAATCATAACCCTTTCATTGTAAAAGAGAGAGCAAAGAACATTTACATTATCAAAGAACATCATCACTGACTTAAGAGCCTGTCTCATGAAACTGCGTATCAATAGCACGATTTTCTGTTTGTATTTGGCATGGTATTTATACACAGAAATGGCCTTTGGCGTGCATATGATACACACGTGTTTGATGTGCATGCAATATGCAGTTTTCATGTACATATGATACGCAGTTTGTTGGCATGCATATGATATGCAGTTTTTTTTTGCGTACATATAATGCGCATCTACCCCACACCTCAATCCTACCCGATGCATATCATATGCACGCCAAAGTCTATTTCTGCGTATAAAGTACACCAAGTAGAAACAAATTTGTGCTATTGATATGCACTTTCTTGAAATGGGGATATTTATGAATGACTTATCTGAACACATCTGACTGGCTATTGCTTTCATAAGCTCAACAGAATCGTGTGTGATTGGATATAATGTGCAGCCCTGTAAAAATGCATCTTTCTCTGGCTCAGTGCCAGCCAGTGAACGCAGATTTGGATTTAGCAGCTGATGTGTTGTATTTTTGTCCTTTGAAAGCTGCAATCAAAATCAGCTCAATGGGCATGACACCTCTGATGGCTACTGTCAGCTGTTTGGTTACCAATACTCTTCAAAATATCATTTTTCTGTGTCCAACAGAAGGAAGAAACTCATAGAGGTTTGGAACAACTTGAGGGTGACAAAAGACGACAATTTTCATGTTTGGGTGAACTATGTAGGAATAGTTTACCCAAAAATGAAAATTGTCATCCTTTACTCAACCTGTATAACTTTCGGTCTTATGTTGAACACAAAAGAAGATATTTTGAAGAATACAGATGTTGGCCCCAACAGTTGATGGTCCCCATTGACTTCCATAGTAGAGAAAGAAATACAATGAAAGTAAATGGGGGCCATCAACTGTTTGATTACCAGCATTTTTCAAAATATCTTCTTTTATGTTCAACATAAAAAAGAAACTCATACAGGTTTGGAACGACATGAGGGTGAGTAAATGATAACAACATTGTCATTTGTGGGTGAACAATTTCTTTAAGATTACTCTAAACCCAAATGCAAAGAGTTTCCTCAACTTGCCTTCGTAAGAAACCTTGAAGCCCAGGGAGCCACTCGTGTCATCCGTTTTAAAATTGAGCCACATCTGATGGCTGGTACTGACCACCAGATCTGGAGTCGTAGTGCCAGACAACCTTAAAATCAAAATAAAACAGAGAAACATTATAAAAAGGGATTCTTCACTTTCAATATGTACGCCATCATTTGGCACCTCCGAGGGAACACTGGGAGTTCCCTGATTCCCCCGGCACTAGCCTTAGGGGACCTGCGGAACTGGTCCATAAGGGCTTATGAGACCTGCTAATTAAGCAAATTAGACCATCAGGGGACTCTGAGTAACCAGGGAGAAAGCGCCCAGAGACATTGGGCCATTCAAAAGGAACACAAGCACTTGTACACCTTTGCCAGAGAGCGCACATAAAACGGCATCGATAAAACTTTATGAAGGCCATAAATTTCAGCACAATTAATAACAACACACTCAGCAACGTTTCCGGAGCATCTGGTGTGCAAATCTGCATTATGGGGCATCAACGTGTGATGCGCTTTTTGGAGCAGGAGTGATCTTGCTCTAACATTGAGACTCATAGTGATTGACAATAAAGCTTGGGGTATTTTGCAATACACTTCTGTTCGGAGGGGTGATGAAATGAGATGAAATAGAAGGGGGTTAAAGGAAGGAATGGCAGTGGAGGAGAGAACGTAGGGGCTGAAGAAAGAGAGGATGTCGGAGATGAAAGAAGATGGGAGAGGAGGTTTATGCACACGAAGAGGAGAGTTTAAGAGTGGGAGACACAGCCTGGGAGGAGTCTGAGAGAGCACAGAGAAGAAAGAAAACGAGGAACAAAAGTACTCACACATGAAAGACTGTCCGCTGATCGCCGATTACAGCTCCGTCTCCGACAGTTAGAGTATCGTAGCCTCGCTCCAAGTCAAACTCCTCAAATGTCAGCTTGATCACCTACACACAGAGACGAATCAGAGTCAGCTTTCTAAACTTGGTTAGAAAAAAAAAAACAAAGCAGTACAAGTTTCATCTTCTTCTTAAAAGCATTTGGTTCGTCATATTCCCCTTTGGTTTGAAAGGCCATGAATAAATAAATAAATAAATAACAAAAGTAGTTTGTGGATAAGCAACCTAATTATAACACCAGACATTTCATAAGATTTTTGAAATCAGTCGTTTTCAGATTGCTCACATGAGCTAACAGAAGAGAAAAAAAAACACTTTCTGCAGTTGTAGAAGAAAACAAAGAAAGAATTTATGCATTTGATTTAAGAAAATGAAGAGTCAAAGGTGCATATTTCTCATTCTTCTCCAAGATAAAAACAAGACTGCAGAATATTTTATACAAAAGGAGAAAAGAAAGTTACGGAAAGATGATCAATTAAATATGAAGGTTTATTGCTGATAAACAGTAAAGAAATACTGTGAAAAAAGTATGAATCAAAATAAACAAAAAAAGTGCTGTCTATTCTCCCTTTTCAAATTGGCTGCCACATTTCCACCAAATTCTTAATGTTTTTGGAGTGCTTGGAGACCAGCTCCTAATGAAAAAGCTTATATAAATGCAAATTGCATTCTGTCCTATGGTAAACACGCTCCGCAACAAAGAGTGCCAGAGGTGGAGTGGCAGCATTCTAGGTCACACCGGCAGTGAACAAGATTTCATCCTCCTTTACCTCCTCTGAACCTTTATTTTCTCAGTCCTCCCCCTCAACGGAGGGCGTGCCGCCCACCCCAGTTAATCCCAGCGTGTCCTGTACGGTGTGTATGATGGTGAGTGACAGCGCTGTGGGTGGGGCGATCCTCAGCTGACTCACTGAATGATTATGATGCAAAGGCTGATCCCAGCAAGTCAATATTCTGAGGCAGAGCATGAAACGTGACCATCATGCCACACTAAAACCTTCTTTATGGAAAGTCACACAACAGGACTCGGAGAACAAATAAGGCATTACAGAAAGTGATTCGATAATGTTTAGTCATCAAATGATTGCACAGAAGATGAAAATCAGCCTCTTAATTTAGCAAACTTTGCATAATTATCATCATGTGATTATATTACATTACATGCAGCTGCCTGTGATTGAGGGTTGTTGTTGTTTTTTTGGGGGGTTTTTTGTCCCAAAGCAAAAGCAAATATTCTACGTGACAGTTAAAATGAAATTTATGTGAGAGCAAACTTAAGTATTTAGACAAATATTTGTCATACATGTTGATCATTTGACATTTATAAAAGCAGGTGAGTTATTTGACTAAACATTACACATGAATCATTAAAAGCAGCATTTTTTTGTCTTTAAATGTGAAAGGGAAAAAAACTATTGCAAATATTGTAAAAAATGTTGTAATATTACTATTACAAACACTATTACAATGTAGAATTGTTTCTTCATTTCATTATTCTTATTAATAATAATAATTATTATTGTATTTTTTTCATCTATTCTGAAAAGTCATATTTTTATCACCATATTTTATACATGATATAAAATACCATGCAATATATCCTGCAATATACTGTACTTAGGTGCATTAGTTTAACTTTCTTTGAAGAGAGCTGCACAACTTACCCCCACTCTCACCTACAGCCAAGTAAAAAAAGAGTGCAATGTTTTTCTTGAGCTATATTAACAGCTTCGATATCCCAGCGACCACAGAAAGTTGAGCTGATGAGTTGAAAAATAAAATAAATTAAACTAAATTAAATAATGAAATGAAAAATAAATAAATAGAGATAGAGAAATACTGAGAAACCAAATAACTTCATAGAATACACAAATGAATTAATAAATAGTAATAAATCACTCCTCAGACAAAAGACATTGTGACTACTGTTTCACAGCTGAGAGCGATAATGCTCAAAGACTACATAGCAGGGAGCGAGACTTGTTGGAGGAACGAGGCTTTTTGTCAAAATGGAAGTCCCTGCAGAAGTGGAGTAGCAGATAATACCAGTCCGCTGAATGACGATAGCGCACAGAACAAAAGAAGGACTGATAATTAAAAAAGAAGAGGACAACAAAAGCAATCAGCCATGTCTTCTCATGAACAACTCATTCTCTATTATTATGCCTTCTGGGGATCCTCCTTCTAAGGCAGAAACAGTGTCTAGACTCTGAGCTAATGTTTGTCTGTGAGTGGGGGATTCAGCCCGGTGCGGTTCCACATGCTGCCTTCCCTGCAGAGTTCTATCTGTTTCTCTCATTCATTAGTTCCAAGTTCAGCCGTTTTCCAGCACCCGTCATTAGGCACCACAGTTGACATAAATAGAATGGACATCTTTGAGTAGCAAGAGCATCTTTAAGTATAGCTCCAGGGAATCTGGTACTGAGGCATTACAGACTCTGCTTCGTCTGAACTTCAGTATGTTACTTGTTTTAGTTGATTACACATATCACACTGCTAACCAAATGTCATTACATTTCTCTTGCACTTCATATAAGCACTTCAGTACTTTATTAAATTCATCCACCAAATGACAATGTATTTATGGTGTTAATGGCATTTTAGGATGGAAATAAGATTTTTATCATGTTTGGAATAAAATGACTTGTGGCTTAAACCTATAGTATAGTATGCTATAGTATAGACATAATTGTACGTAATTTGTAACGTACATATCTCTCAGCCACTAGTAAGTCTGGTGTGAGCAAGATTTTTATTTAATTATTATTATTGATAGAGATTAATACTTTATTTCGCAAAGATGCATTAAATTGATCAAAAGTGACAGTAAAGATATTTATAATGTTGCAAAAGATTGAGCACTGAACATTAACAGATGTTTCTCTAACATAAAATAGCACTTAATTTTAATATTTGCTCTCCATATCCAGCCAATTGCAAAGCATGCTGGGAATTAACAATCACCACCAAAATAAAATGGCATAATTGAGCCAGTTGTCTTAAAATAAATAGGTAGCCTTCTTTCCTTAATTTTTTCAGCTTAATCAGGTTCTCAGTTCAAGCCTCCTATCTGCTTAAGTTTCCTTTAAAAAAAATGGGTGAAATGTTCTCAATATTTTCTCATTTCTATACAACACTGAACCATAATTTCTTTAAAGTGCCCCTATTATGGATTTTTGAATATAACCTTTCATGCAGTTTGTAACACAGATTTAAGTGAATGAAAACATCCTGCAAAAGTTTAAATCTGAAAGTGTATTAAGTTATTATCTCTCAAAAGAAAGAGTCGACTCTGAATCATTGAAACAAGCCATTTTTAAAACAAATAAGCCGTTTCACATAGACGTCAACATGAAACATTAGCATATTGTCCGCCCACTTGTTCCGGGAAAACTTGAAATAAAAAACCGTGACTTTAAATTGCAATAACATTTCACAATATTACTGTTTTAGCTGTATTTTTGTTCAAACAAATGCAGTCTAGGTGCTTAGAGGAGACTTCGGTCCCACTTTATATTGGGTGGCCTTAACTACTGTGTACTTACATTTAAATTAATCATTTGATACAATGCACTTATTGTGTACATACATGTTTTTTACATTGTACTTATATTTTTTAAAATACCTATATGTACTTACATCTGTAATTAATTTCTGTAATTACATTCATAACGTGTAAATACATTCAACACTGTTGACCCATCCCTTACACCTTAACCCACCCTTAAACCTACCCAGACCACCAAACTTGTCCATAACCTTACCCGTATTCAACCTCAATAGCAGCAAAGGTGTTTTGCAATACAATATGATCACAATAAGTACATTGTACTTATTTTTTGATGCAAGTACATAGTAGTTAAGGCCACCTAATATAAAGTGTGACCGAGACTTCTTTCGAAAACAAAATCTTACAGCCTAAACTTTTGAATGATAGTATATGTACATAAGGGCATCGTGAAACTGCAAAAATAACATTTTAAAAGTTTTCCCATACATTCTTATATCCCCTTTACCTTTTTATCCTGAAAAGCTACACATGACTAAAGGTCCTGGCAAGAAGGTTTGGTGTCTGTAAACAATCCCAACAGTTCAAATTCACCTTATTTATAGCAAAATAGTATTCTTATAGCATTTACCATTTTTCAGACAGACTTCTAAATCCTCTGGTAAACAGCTAAGTGCATGTGGTCCCATCTTAACCCAACGCTGAATGACAGAAGCTGATAAGTCAGACAACTCCAACAAACAAACCAACACCACTTTGTTTACACTCAAACTACAAATGGCTTAGACATATACTAGCTGCTTCCACCACAATTTAACGCAAAAAAAAAAAGAAAAAAGAAAAAAAAACCCTTCCCTTTAAATATTCATTATGCATCAACAAATGCTAAAACGGTGTCAAAATCTAGCTAACTGTGATGCTAAAGGCTTTAACAGCTGCTGGGATCTCTCCACACTGGGAGAGTCTTTGGCTCAGGCAGCAAACCAGCTGCAGCCAAATCAAAAGCTCATTGTCAGGTACATTTCATACGGCCCCGGTCCTGCCTCAGTCTCACAGCTAACCTCACGTCTTTTCCGGGTACTATTGTGTCAGAACGAAAATAGAATGTCATTACGGTTGTAAAGAGCAAAAACACCAATGTTCCATCTTCATCTGTGCCCCGCTCTCCAGCCGTGACAGTGTGAAGCAGAACTGTCCTTTACACACAGGATGAAATAGCGCACTGGGCGGCAGAGAAAAAGCAGGGGGCACTGATAGAGCCGCTCTACCCCGTTCCATTTGCCCTCCATCTCTCGCTCCCAACTGAGTCATGGTGATGAGGGGAGAGATTTGTAAAGCCATTTATTTGAACCTAGATAACGAAAATCTGGCAAGCCAGTAAGAAAATGGCCTTGAACTCGACGCCAAAGTCGTGACACCGACAGCACCACAGTTTTTGTCTCTACCATGGTATAGCTGCTCGAATGTAGTTTTCTTTATCTTCCATTCTCCTTTAATTTAACCGTCAGGACATTTTTTTTTTTTTTTTTTATGAGTGTGTAGATATCTGGACATTGTACATCATCTCTCAATATCTTCCCCTGCAACCTACAGTTATTAGCAGGCCCACATTGAAACTGTGCCCACAGAAAACTCCTTAGGAAAATTTACAAAGTTGTCCCCTGTGTGTTTATTAAATATTGTGGCTCATTTGAAAATGCCTTCAGTTTCCAATAACATTAGCTCTATGTTGTGCACTAATATTCAAAAATTTGGGGTCAGTCACTTATTCAGAAAAGACACATTAAATTGTTCAAAAGTGACAGTAAAGACACATATAATGTTAAATATATATATATATATATATATGTTTACTGAGCATCAAATCAGCATATTAGTATGATTTCTGGAGGATCTTGTGACACTGAATACTGGAGTAATTACTGCGGAAATTCAGCTTTGTCATCACATGAATGCTTTTAAGGTACAATAATTCTACATAATATTACTGTTTTTACTGATCAAATAAATGAAGCCTTGGTAAGCTTAAGACACTTTAAACTCACTGACCCCTATTTTTTTTAACGGTAGTGTGCATTTTACCGTGTTTAAATCAGATTTTACCATTAAATCAGAACAGAAAAGGCGAAAAAAAGAGTCTATGGGTTTTGCCTGGGCCTAATTATTATTTCACTTCAGCTGACATTCTCTAATACTCAAGTGTGAAGCTACATATGCTTCCGCAGCGTCCAGAGCTCATATGAATGTTTTTTGGAAGCATTTACCTTGGAAGGGTCTGAAGCTGTGATGATCCAGGTGCAGTTAGCGTTGTTGTCATACTGTACTGGGAAGTTTGGGGAGGTGATGGTGCCACTCGGGCCACGGAGCTGACCGCCACACATAGGAGCTGAAAGAAGACAGACAAATCATGCATTTTGACTCTTCAGGGAGTGAAACAACATCTCATCTATGAAAGATTTGAGGCTTTTAAAAGGGGAAAAAAAGATAAAAACCACTTCAGCACCAAATATCTCAGTAATAGTTATCCGAACAATATCACACTATACTGAAAGTCACTGATACTTCAAACATGGGATAAAACCAGCTACAAAAAAAATAGGTTTGTTTTTGTTTTTTAACAGAGGAATAATATTTTTGACTAAACATGTTCAGTTGTGTTCTCTTGCTGCCAGATACAAAAATAATATGTACCAATGCCAAATACTTATAATAACTGATTGCAAATCTATAATTCAACTGAATGAATTAAGAATTAACTGCAATGTGGTTTTACGACAAGAATACAAGGTGGCTTTAAACTGATTTTGAGCTCCATCTATTGACATGTCATTACTGTCAGACAGAAATGTCAAGACAAAATATTAAATATTCTATTTAATCACACATTAATGTTGAGTTCAACAGAGAGACTCACAAGAACTATTTTTTCTAGATATCACTCTTACTATACCCTATCCATACCACTTTCAAAGGTTGTGATTGGCTTGTGGGCCTACAGATGGAATGTAACAAAATCTTAAATCATTAAAAAAGCACACGTATAAAGGCTTAGCCTTCGGCTGCAGTCAATATTTCGCACTTGATTATTGTTACCTATCTCGGGTTGTTGGTTTTGATTGGACCGGTGTGTGACCTGAATGTTCAATGACCTTACCGATGACTTGTTGAGTGCTTGACTTTTCTGTGACTTTTCTCTGAGTTAAAGCGACACTCTCGCGGCCTCCAGGAGGACTTTAAATACCTCCTCGAATGAAAGCACTCGATGTCTAATGAGAAGGGAGGGCACAGCCAGCGTGTTTGCACTAAATGAATGTTTCTGCAGGTCTGGGACCAGCTGGAGCTTTTAATGAGCTATGTCTGAGGTGAGCTCCTCAGGGCCTCCCCTGCCACCCACACACACTCGCAAAGTTTCCTCAAACACTTTAAGGTGGGATGACATTAAAGAACAAAAGTCTTTGGAAAGTTAATTAACATCAGGGCCGACTGACCCCAATTTTCACCTTCACAACATAATGTGTGTTGTCTGCAGCTTTCTGCTTTAAAGGTTTGAGGTTTGCTAATAACGCACAATCATTGATAGCATTTTTATCAATCATCATACATATTGGGGTGTAAGAAATTCTCAATGAGAGAACTTCTGGGATCATCCTAACTAATATTTTGGGCACGTATGATTAGAATAATATAAAATAAAATAAAAACCATTGACCATTAGAAACATACCTGCAATGCTCTAGAAATGTTTAGGTCCCACTTTATATTAGGTGGCCTTAACTACTATGTACTTACATTTGAATTAATCATTTGGTACAATGCACTCATTGTGTACATACATGTTTTTACATTGTACTTCTATTTTTAAAAATTCTTATATGTACTTACATCTGTAATTAATTTCTGTAATTACATTTATAATTACACTGTTGACCCATCCCTCACACTTTAGCCCACCCTTAAACCTACCCAGACCACCAAACCTGTCCATAACCTCACCCGTATTCAACCTCAATAGCAGCAAAGGTGTTTTGCAATACAATATGATCACAATAAGTACATTGTACTTATTTTTTGATGCAAGTACATAGTAGTTAAGGCCACCTAATATAAAGTGTGACCGAGACTTCTTTCAAAAACAAAATCTTACAGCCTAAACTTTTGAATGATAGTATGTGTACATAAGGGCATCGTGAAACTGCAAAAATAACATTTTAAATCCAAAAATTGTTCCTGTGCTATATTGTGTAAAGACGGTACTTCTCTGCATGAAGTCGATGCTATTAAATATCTTGGAGTGTGGCTTGATTATGAATTTTCATTTAAATCACATATTAATCATATTTTACATAAAATCAATTTTGGAATTAGTACTTTACATCGATCTAGAAATTGTTTTTCATATAATGTTCGTAAGAAACTTGCCTCTCAACTTATACTTCCAATCCTTGATTATTGTGCTGTTGTTTATCAGACTGCATCAAAATTAGATCTTGCTCCTCTTAACATAGCATATAATAGACTTTGCAGATTTGTTTTGGGGTGTTCTTTTTATTAGGGATGCACCGAAATGAAATTCTTGGCCGAAGCCGAATAATAA
The DNA here is from genome assembly GCA_036784905.1 of Acrossocheilus fasciatus. Lineage (NCBI taxonomy): Eukaryota > Metazoa > Chordata > Actinopteri > Cypriniformes > Cyprinidae > Acrossocheilus > Acrossocheilus fasciatus. The sequence goes on along the minus strand of CM071956.1, from coordinate 19,305,355 downwards.
TGAAATGCTTGGCCGAAGGCCGAATACCGAACACGGTGTTTCGCATTTTTTCCATTTATTTTGCCAATTTTTTCACCATTACAATAATTAAATAGTAAAAATGAGCTTTTTACTATTTTGTGTTGCTTTTCAGAGAAATAAATCAAATAACAAAAATATAATTTCAAAATATTTATTTAACACTGAACATTTTTTTAACATTCCAGCAGATATTATACAAACAAAGCACAATATAACTTAAAATAAATAAATTGGTAAAATAAAAAATATATTTTTATTTGGCCATCTTTGAAGCCCCCCTTCTTGAATAGCCTATGTTAGGCCTATAACTGACTGCTGAAAGAATGTAACTCTGTATGTCTACAACAAGATGGAGTGGGTGTCCTAGGACTGGGGGGAGCTACTTTCCTTTTCGCTGCTGCTGTTGCCGTAGCCGCCGCTGTGTCTTTCTCGTACTCTGCATGATGTTCGGGGTGTCTTGATTTTAAGTGATAAATTAAACTTGAAGTGCTGTACGTTTTTGCAGATGCACCCCCTCTGGACAATTCAGCAGAACAGTGTCTGCAAACGGCCGTTTTTGCCTCTTTCTCTGACACTTTAAAGTGCTTGCACACTGCTGACATGTTTGCTGCATAAAGCGTGCGCCTCTCACTCTACGCGGGTTACTATTTGATCGCGTCATTAAAAACGTCATTGTTCGGCAAAATTTATTCGGCCTTTTTACTTATTCGGTTGCCGAACATTCGGTGCATCCCTACTTTTTATACTCATCATTGTATAATGTATGATGCACTTCAGTGGCCATCTTTGCACACAAGACGACATATTCACTGGCTTCAATTCATATTCAAATGTATTTATTTCAAATATCCTAGTTATTTACAACAATATTTTGTACCTTTTTCTTTAAATTATCAACTTAGGCATTCTGTTCAGACTTATTTTTTTGTTCCTTCTGTCAAAAAAAAAAAACATTGGTAAAAGAGCTTTCATGTTTAAAGGTCCAATAGACTGGAACAACTTACCTGTTGATATTCGAGCTATCACGTCATTTAAGATGTTTAAGCAAACTTTGTTATCTTATTTTACTTTGGATTGTACATGTTATTTTTGAGGATGTTATTGATTTTTTTTAAATTTATATATATACATATATATATATAGTGTTTGGCTTATGTTGTGAGTAGATACACTGATCGGTATATTTTGTATGTTTTGTTTTATATCTGTTACTAGTTATTTTTTGATGTTGTGGTGCTTCCACCCCCCCCCCCCCCCCCAATTAATGTTTGTTTTGTTATTTATGGATGTAATGTTCATTTGTGTTTTGTTTTGTTTTTTTGTTACTATGTTGTGATTGTGATACATTGTGGGACCCCCTTGAAAACGAGATGGTACATCTCAAGGGGTTAATCCTAATAAATACATTTTCAATACCACCAAACCTGTCCCTAACCTTACCCGTATCCCACCTCAATACCAGCAAAGGTGTTTTGCAATACAGTATGAACACAATAAGTACATTGTTCTTATTTTTTGTTGTAAGTACATAGTAGTTAAGGCCACCTAATATAAAGTGTGACCAATGTTTATGGTTATAAAATCAAAAATAATCATCATATAACATTCTGCAGAAATTCTTATTAAGGCCCTGTTTACACTAGTGCATTTTCATTTTAAAACGGCGTTTTAGAATGAAAACGATCCTCGTCTACACTGCCGTTTTTGCTGTGTTTCAGAAACTTTCTCTGTCTAGCAGACATGTTCACAAGTCTCTGAGGTCCAAGTCCAAGTCAAGTCTCAAGTCTTTATTTATGCGACTCCTGTCCAAATCCCAGACTGAAGTTTCCATCTCTGCCGTCTACACTACACAACCTAAAACACGTCACGTGACCATTCATGCAGGAACAACCATAGATATATATAGGCAGATTCCCTATTATATAGATGGCGAACGCGTCTATGTGCTTGGAGTGGTCGAATGGGGAATCTACTTATACATTTCTATGGGTACAACAATGAGCATGATGATATTGTTTACACGGTTGTCAAGGATACGCAGAGCGAATGTGGACAGTGGGCAGCCAAGCCAGCGTTTTCAAAAGTCTCCATTTCGAGGGTCAAAAATGCACTAGTGTAAACGGGGCCTTAGGTATCACACAGAACCCTCTTAGCTATGTTCTGAATTGGTTGCAAAAATAAAATGTAACACTTTAGTTTAGGGACCAATTCTTACTATTAATCAGTTGCTTATTAGCATGCCTATTATTAATATACTGGCTGTTTATTAGCACTTATAAAGCACATATTCTGCATGACCATATTCTACATTCCTTAATCCTGCCCAGTACCTAAACTTAACAACTAACCTTACCAACTATTAATAAGCTGTAATAATGAGTTGATTGAGGCAAATTTCGTAGTTAATAGTTAAAATGATCCAAGGCCTCCGTTGCTAATTCCAAAACTTCATTTTAAACCTAGTAACGGAGGCTTGAGCTGTTGATAACAGACTAATGCAGTTAATACAGTAAATAAGTAAGTTATGAGAGAGAGAGAGAGAGAGAGAGAGAGAGAGAGAGAGAGAATTACCTCTGTGCGTCTCTCAGTAGCGTTCGGCAGTGATGTGAAACTTAGTTCCTTTTGTTCACTAACAGCGCCGTTGTTGTTACCTCGCTTGTGAGAAGTCATGTAGTTTTTAAGTTGTTTACTGAGAAAATCGTCGGAGTAGCGCTAACAACATTAGTGCGATGTATATTAGTGTGTGTGCAAACTGTAACTTATGTATGTGCGTTCTGTGAGGGAGAGAGAAAGTATGTGCTTTCCGTACATAATAAATACAATGCAAAAACATGATCTGTCGTTTTTATCCTTTTATTTACTATATTTATTTGTTTGGTCAGTGTCGTTGTGGGTTTTGGTTATTTTGCTATTGTAAGACCTTTGAAACAACAGAAATCATTTGACGAAGTGATATGGTCATGTAATGCGGTCAAGAGCTGCCTGGAACTACGTTCGCCGTGCGTTTCCCTGAAAATAATTGCACAACTTAGAACGTTCGTCAGCCAATCAGATTCAAGCATTCAACAGCCCCGTAGTACAACTAGGGTTAATGTTTAAACATTGTTATATGCTTGACCCGTTTTAGTATAACTATAGATTTTATTTTAGGCAAGTTGTGATGATTTGAGAAGGCTAAATTGATCAAACATAGGCTATGATCAGCTCACTGTCTGCCGCTGGCCGCATGGTCGTTACTTTAAAAAAAACCCCAACAACTTATATTTAACGAACAAAAAATGCTCCAAACGTTTTTCTAAATTAACTCAATAAAAGAAACAAAACAAAATATAATCACTCTGCCATTACATACAAAACTGAACTATTTTAATAGCTTCAACAGTATTATAAGCTGTTTTGGATTGGGGGGGGGGGGGGGGGGGAGCATGGCTCGGGCCAGTAATTCTGATGAGCTTTCGGACAAGTGCTGGGCTAGGGCCTACATTTGAGGTCCATTCAGGGCTCTATCGTCATCTACACTTAACTGCAACATTCTGGAAATTTAAGGTTATCATCTATAAAATAAAACAAAACTAACCATTAGATCACATTTCAAGGTATTATTAGATTGTCACACTCACACACACACACACAAAATCTGGAGTTCTGGAAATGCTAGTTAATGGTTATAAAAATAAAACAAAAAAATAACCATTAGTTAACATTCTGTATAAGTTCTTATTAGGCTGTCATGTAAAATAACCTCCCTCCAATGTTTTGGAAAGGTTAGTTTATGGTTACAAAAATAAAACACACAATGAACATTCTGAGAGTTGGTCTCAAGGAACACATGGTACCAAGAGAATATGTTAAAGAGACTGCAGGGATTGTAACTCAAAATAAAAAATGAACCAGCATACTCTCCAACATAATAATCATGCTATAAGAAGAATCTATTATATCTATTAGCAGGGGCTCAACTGTGAAATAGTCCAAATGCATTTAAGTTGAAAGGACAGTGCTGCAATAAGATAATTATTTAAAGTTCACCTAATTCAGGCTGAATTTGATCAAATTAGATTCAGGCTAACAGTTCCAAGACCCTGGATTTCCCAAAGCACTTTTCAAGCGTCAGATGTAAAGCCTGTGATAGAGGGAATGAAATACTGGGGAGTTAAAAAAAAAAAAAAAACGGACAGGGATTCAGTACAAAGAGTTACTTCAAGCCACTGGACCAACAATCAGCATTAAATGGCCATTAAGACTTCGATTTTCAACAAACAAAACTCATTGCTCGTGATATATTGTGTATTTCAGGATCTATTAAGGATTGAGGATTGATTTGATTTCTAAATAGCTAATAAAAAAGACACAAATGTATTTTATAGATTTCTCGTGCAAGTCCTGGATCCTTTAAAATCCTGCAAATCACGGAAACATTTCTACACATAGAGAGAGAAAACCTCAAGGACACACTATTATTATTGAACCTTTAATGCTAGTATTTATGTATTTAGCGACAATGATTTATGAGCGCTTTTTCTATGGCACTATTACTAATTATTCTTATGATTCAGATTTTCCTGGAGCATGCAATTAAAAAGGACCGGTTTTGAATAATGGCCTGGCATTTAGAGTGTTAAATCAATGAAACAAGACAAATAATCATTCTGTACATTAGTGGTGAAAAGGAGCAAGTGATGAAGAAACAGGTTCTGGGGAGCAATAGCTAAATATCAACCCTTTTCACATGAGTAATGGGGCTGATAAGGGAACTTGGTCCATCTGGTGATTCCGACAGTTTCCCAATTTCAGGTCCATTTTCCCTCTTTCCACAAGCCCACAGTGATGTGCCAAAAACTGATCGTTAAATAATCAAAAACAAAGGCAACTTGTGCAATCCATCACAATGCTGTCCAACTAACTTTCTCCCGAAGATTGTCAAGCCTGAGGGGTCCATGGTGGCAAAGGCCACTGGTGGTGTTAGAAATGGGATATGTAACTCTAATGAAAGACTAATAGTCCACAGCTGGCCAAGCAGCTCAGGAGAAATTAATCGATATGAAGTAAAAGTGAGCAGGTAAAACTAACACTTTACAGTAGTGGTCAGAATTATTGGCACCCTTGGTAAATATGATCAAAGGCGGCTATGAAAATTAATCTGCATTGTTAATCCTTTTGATCTTTTATCTAAAAAGAAAAATCATAAAAATCTTTCACTCGATAATAAGAATTGAAAATGGGGGGAAATATCAAGAAGGAGAGTTTGAGTGGCTAAAGACTCTCCAAGGACCACAGCAGGAGAATTGCAGAAAATAGTTGAGTCTCGGCCTCATAAAACCTTAAAAAAAAATTGTCAAACAGCACCTACATCACCACATGTTGTTTGAGAGGGTTTCAAGAAAGATTCTCCTCGCTCATCCAAAAACAAACTCCAGCATATTCATTTATCAGACACGAGTGGAACTTCAAATGGCACTGGCTTCTATGGTCAGATGAAATAATAAAAAATAAAAAAATAGCTTTTTAGCAGCAAACACTCAAGATGGGTTTGGTGAACACAGGGATAAAAAGTACCCCATGTGTACAATGAAATATACTGCTGTATTTTTGATGTTGTGGGCCTATATTTTTGCTGAAGGTCCTGGACATCTTGTTTAGACACATGGCATCATGGATTCTATCAAATACCAATAGATAAAACATCAATAAGTGACTGAAATCTTACAATGGCCCATGTTTGGATCTTCCAACTGTACAATAATCCAAACACAAACCTCAAAAACAACACAAAAATGGGTCACTGAGCACAAAACCAAGCTTCTGCTATGGCCATTCCAGTCCTCTGACCTCTGGGGTGAACTGAAGAGAAGAAGCACCAACATGGAGCTGGGAATCTAAAGGGTCTGGAGTGATTCTGGATGAAGGAATGGTCTCTGATCTCTTGTCAGGTGTTCTCTAACCTCATCAGGCATTATAGGAGAACATTTAAACTGTTAAACTGGCAAATGGAGGTTTCAAAAAGTATTGAATAAAAGGGTGCCATTAATTGTGGCCAATGTGTATTTGAGAAAAACATTTATTTCATAATAATATTTCCCCCCATTTTAAATTCTTATTATCCAATTAAATGTTAGATTTTTGTGAATTTTTTTAAATAAAAGATCAAAAGGATTAACAATGCAGATTAATTTTCACAGCCACCTTTGATCATATTTACCAAGGGTGCCAATATTTTTGGCCATGACTGTATGTGTGTGAGCCTGTTGGTGTAGAGCTACAGTAAGAGAAGTTTATTACTCAAATGACATCTCAAAAAACTCTCTATGACAACACAAGCAGTTCTTATCTCTGTTTGGGTAAGATTTAAATGCATACTAACAAAATGCACATATCGTTACTATTTTATTATTATTATTATTTTTTTTTTAAATAAGTCTCATATGGCCAAGACAATCAATCAATGTATACATTTTCAATATTGTGAAATATTATTAATTTAAAATAACTATTTCCTATTGTAATATAATTTAATATGTAATTTATTCCTTTGATGGTAAAGCTGAATTTTCAGCATCATTTCTCCAGATCATTCAGAAATCATTTTTTGATTTACTGCTTAAGAAACATTTCATATTATCAATGATAAAAACAGTTGAGCTTCTTAACATATTTGAGGAAGCCATGGTACATTTTTTCAGGATTCTTTGATGAATAGAAAGTACGAAAGAACAGCATTTTGCAATTTAATGTATAATTGATAGATGAAAATCCTTTATTTCTTTCCAAAACAAACAAACAAATGAAAAATGTTACTGACACAACATTTTTAACAGTTTTTGTGTATTTTTTTAATGTATGTAGTAAATTATAATAAGTTAATATTTAATCATCAATAATAGTAATAATAGTAATAGTAATAGCAATAATAATAATAATAAATTATATAATACTAAAATACAACTAAATATAACTATAACTAAAAATACATATACAGTGATAAACAACTACTTTTTATTTCCAGCTTTGGACTCCATTGTATATTCTCTTACGGTACCATGCCACTGACAGGTTGTGCTGCATATAGTTAAAATGCATGGCATTGGTACCACAACTAAATGCCAGACTCGCAGTTCAATTTACGGCGTAAGGCAAAGGTGGCAGTCTCTCTGGGGATGTGACAGTTGCTGCAGGAATGAAGTCCTGGGGGCTGTCCTAGCCAATCAAAGTCAGAAATTAAGTAAGGCTCAATAAAGTAATTAATCGGAGCCTGGTGAGGCTAAATAAGCTGATTACTGGCTGAGCGATACCATCTCTTCTTCCTTAGGAAATCTGCTTCAGAGATCTGTTGTCATCCTCTCCATTTCCTCTCTCTCATTTCTTCCTTTTTTCCCCTCATTGTCCTCTTTCATTTTCAGGTCATTAATCAAGGCCCTTTAACTCTACACTGAGATTTCAAATAATTCAACCATTTGTTAAACAAAAAGGCTTAAATCTGCTGTGATAAATTTGTTTGTTGTAAATATGGCATGAGACTTTATTAGGGCACATGAATGGGGTTAATTTGCATTAGTTCATTTAGTTCAGAAGTTCTAGTTTGTTCTGATGGGGTCATGAACAGCAGGAAATAAGCAATGCAAAATGAAAATAATGCATCTAACCATAAAATCATGATACAAATAGAAAAAAAAAAGAAAAAAAGGCCTACCAACTTTCAAAAGGAATGAGATAATGCTCCCTATACGTTCTATCATTAACGTCATAGGCCTTAATCTGTTCAGCCTAAAATCTATACTTTGCGTGTGTGTAAATTCAAAACCTGTCACTTGGTAAAAGACAGCCAAATTAGGTAACAAAATGGTAGGATTGCAAAACAAAACAAAAATTAAATTAAATTGTGTTTAATAATTTGATTACCCTGTAAACAATTTTGAACAAAGGTCAAATCTGGAGGGAAAAAAATAAAAGATGTTTCCACAGTGACATACCTCTACAGATAGGCCGGTCATCACTCCAGCCAACGTAGCTGTCCGTAACTCGCAGGCAGGTGATGCTTTTAGACCCTTGAAGCTCGTAACCTTCATCACAAGAAAAGTGCACGGTAGCACCCCGCCTGCAAGAGGAAAAGACTATTACGTTGCAAGAATACCAACCCATCCATCTATAAATCCTACATTATGTACATTCTGTACAGTCAGTCGGTCATTATGGCAAAATAAATCTCGACCGAGTAATCAGGCCCCCGATGTGGAAGTTTATTTAGCGATAATGACTGGCCGGCTGCACATTATCCTACTTATTACACGGCTGCTTAGCAAATAAATAAATAAACGGACATGAAATATTGATATTAGTTGAAAGTATTGCATTTTGTGAGAAAGAGAGCAACAGCAGAGTGCTACGAGAGACATGAAACTAGCACAGGAGATTGGCAGTCAGGGATAATGATCAATTATGCAGTTTATCAGTCACTGTATGCAGATATCTGACTGCAGAATGATGCGACTAATGAATCAGATTCAACAGGGTTTCATATATAATTCTATTCATCTCCTTTGGAAAAGAAAGAGAGGGGAAAACATCATCGTCTATCATTTCCCTGCTTTCTTTTCCAACTGTGCAAAATGCTGATGGCAGACGACTCAAGCCCTTCACAGCAGTTCCCAACCTCTCACATGTGAGCTTGTATCTGTTCATGGCTAAATCAAATAACATGTCAGCATAAATATCCCCTCTCTCCTGCCCGGCAGCAGTGGTTGCTGTCTGATCTCGGTAATGGACAGCCTTTGGGAAACTGCGATGTGCGTTTCCAGATGCATCGCTGTGCGCTTCCATTACCTAGCCGCTGATGAAGGAGTGCTCAGGTAGCCGGAGCTAAGAACATTCCAGTAAAAAAGTTTCGATTGTCTTTCACTTCCCCGCTGCGATTGCCCTGAGAGCTAGTGAGTGTAAAACGGATTGTCCTCATTTGTCTGTGTTAGAATCCTCTGGGGCGCTGCCATTCACCCTGCGGGGGGACGCTGACAGCCTAACTTGCACCGCAGGCCGCTATGTAGCAGCACAGTGCCTGGAAATGACACTACTATTGCTCTGTCCCCACTCAATTAAATAGGTCCGGACCTCTGTCTCATTTTCAATCTCCTTCCCTCTCTGTCCTCTTTTTCGATCATAAATGATGGTTCACATTTCACTTGGTTTCTCTCCCAGGTCATTCTTACTGCCCCCTTCATTTATGTCTTAATATATTGAATGAAATGTTTTAAAGGGATAGCTCACCCAAAAATGAAAATTCTGCCATTAATTACTCACCCTCATTACAAACCCAAAAGACTTTCCTTCGTTCATTTGTGGAACACAAATTAAGATATTTTTGATGCTTTTTGACCCTGCACAGACAGCAACGCAAAGCAAGGCCCAGAAAGGTAGTAAGGACATCTATAAAATAGTCCATGTGACATCAGTGATTCAACCTTAATTTTATGAAGCCACAAGAATACATTTTGTGTGCAAAGAAAGCAAAGAAAGATTGAATTTTTGTTATGAAGATAAACGAAGGTCTTATGGGTTCGGAACAACATGAGGTTGCGTAATTAATGAAAGACACTTCATTTTTGGGTGAACTATCCCTTTAAGACAATGTTTTAAGATTGAAATCATATTAGATAGTTAGCGTCACAATTACTGTAGGTGAATAAAGCAGTGAATTCTAATTCATTTTTACTAAGTTTGGTTTAGGAAAATGTTGCCATTTTGCTATTTCCCAACATCTCACATATTGCAGGTGTTTTTTCTTCTTAATTTCTCCCCGTTCTCTGACATGTCTTATCATTTTTATTTTTAATTTCATAAATATACACGTTTTTCCTCTGTCCTCAATATCTGTATTATTCTGTTAAAGGAATAGTTCACCAAAAAAAAAAAAAAAAAAAAAATGCTGTCATCATTAGGGCTGTCGCAATTCATTGATTTTATTCGACTATTCAATTTTTTTTAAATCCGACTTCATTTTGCTCGCGTCGACTAACCGGCAAAATACCGGAAGTGGCACATTTCACAGACGAGAATCCATAAAACACATTATTAGACTGTTTTCCAAGGCTGCATGATATATTAAGCCCATTTACAAATCATAATTAAGCATAATCGTAAATTCATAAACACTACGATTTCATTAAATAATTATATGCGATGCAGTTCTAATACAGTAAATGCACTTTATTTACATGCGTGTAGGTTGCGTCACACAGCGGCTCCTTTCACAGTAGCTCCACAGAAACTGTTAACTGTGATCTTGTGAGTTTGGGTTTATTATAATGTTCATCTGGGAATGCAACGTGCGCCATTTCATCATATTTGTAAGGTAAATCATTTATAAATCTACGCAAACACAGGAGAATACATCGTGATTTCAAAATAAAAGCTCAAACCCTCACTCTGAGTTTACAGATTTTGATGTCCACATATTCATTTAATTAAAGTGGCTATAGCATTTCTGTCCTAAAGAAATGGCCAAATATTAAAGATTAAGTGGACATTTGAATTAAATGGTGCTTGGTCAATATTAAACAAGGATTAGATCGCACAGTAATGTGTAAAAACAATCGCCAGACCGTTGGAGCCCCCTGCAGGCCTTTGTTGTAATGTGTAATATACATTAATTTAATTTAAATTAATTTAATGGTTAAATTAAATGTTATTAATCAAAAAGCCTGTCTAATTAATTGAGTTTTACAGTTTTATCTTTACCAAATTCTGTTTTCCATTATTTTCTGTATTCCATTTTAATGGTTCCATTAAATTGTAATAATCAAAAGCATATCCAATTAATTGATTTCATTAGGAGAAAAAAATAAAATAATAATAATAATAATATTTTATATATATATATATATATATATATATATATATATATATATATATATATATATATATATATATATATATATATATATATATATATATATATATATATATAAACATTTTTTTTATTTTTTGTTTGTTTTGGGTTTTTTTTCCAGAAATACTGCACATTTACGTTTTTCCCCTAAATAATATTTCTGGTAAATACTCCTTTAAAGAGTGTTTTTTTTTTTATTTTTTTTATTATTATTATTATAATTTTATTAGTAGTAGACTAGAACACGTGGATATGTTGTCATTCTTACACTATAATACTGAACTTTGATTTCAGTGATTTGGACTATGAGATGGACACTTGCTTCTTGCAATCTATGTTGCACTTTAAAAAAAAGGATTTCTTAGAAATCTGGATTTTACTTGGTTTTATAAAATATAGTTTAATAAAATATTCTTAAGTATTTTTTTTGTGTGTGTAGATTAATTGATTAATCGACAAATTAGTTGACAGATTAATCAAAATAAAAATAGTCGTTAGTGGCAGCCCTAGTCATCATTCATTCAACCTCTATGACTTACTGTCTTCTGTGGAGCATAAAATAAGCTATCTGAAGAATGTAACCAAACAGTTTTTTTTTTTTTTTATTTGTTTATGACGACTATTTTTGGTCCATATAACAAAAATCAATAGGAACCAAAATGTTTTGGTTACAAACAAACAAACAAACACACACACACACACACACACACACACACACACAAAGTTCCACAGAAGACTGAAAGTCATATAGGTTTGGAAAGATACGAGGGTCAGCAGTACGTAAGAAAACTTTCAATTTTGTGTTAACTATCCCTTTAAGTCTTTTGCAATTTCCCTTTAACTAATAGCCAAATTCTTAACGAAATCACATTCCAGGAAGTGACATCATTGTAATGGTAAGACAAAAGCAATGATTGTGTGATATTTGTATTGGTTTGTCAATTAAAAGCATTCCACCATTCATCATTATTGTTAAAAGTAAATGTAAAAGGGGATATTATCCTTATGTTTTATGTAATACAACATAACCACGTTTTTATACATAAGGCACTGAAAAACCTTCCTCTCTTTCTTTCCATCTCTCTCTCTCTCATTCTCTCGCCTTCCCCTCTTGTTGTGACCTTTGGGAGCCCACAGCCCATGTTTATGCTGATCAAATATCCTCCCTGAGCCCTGAGAATTAAAAGGCCAATGAGAAATTAAACAGGTGCCCACCTCCTGCATCTCTTGCTATTCATCATCTTGGCATTACAAACACTAAATTAACTGCACTTCTCTTCCCTCTCTCCTCCGTGTCCTCTCAGTGGACTATTTTTAATAAGTAATCCATAAACTCATTTCTCACCTGAAATCAGAGCCTTTTCTTTTGCCCCTCTCTGGGATTCCTGGGTCTGGACACATGTTGTGTCCTTGAGCCACCCCCATCTGCGATACTGCAAATGACAAAACGAGAGAAAAAAAGTTGGTATTTATGAAACAGCAGGGTAGGATGGGATACCCCCACTTTTCATTTTCCTCTTAAACATTGATGTCATCAAAAAAAAAACACGTATTAAATGGTTATTCTTCTATGAATCTTGACTCAACATTTGTTCAGGTTTGTTCATATGATGTTAAGTGAACAGTTTAAGTTAAACACTTGGTAAATAACAGGGTTTCCCTAACTTCTTTGTCAGTTGAATCCCTTTGACTTAAAGTTTATATTTCAATAATTTAACAGCGTATTTGCATGTTCATAGTTCTCTGATGATGGTTAATTGACAAATAACATGTAGGTAAAAAATAAATAAAATTATATATATATATATATATATATATATATATATATATATATATATATATTTGGTCTGCACTCTGAGTATCTTTGTTATTTAACTATTATAATTCATGGAATTATTATATGATTTAGATGTACATTTGAATAATTTTTATCATTCATCATAACCTAATTGAGGCCAATTGAGTGGAACCATTCAAAATTAATTCATAGTTTATTGCTATCGTGACATCCCTTCAATTCAAAATATAGGCCTATACATAATTCATATAATTATATAGGGTAATTCAGATGTGCATATTTTAATGAGTTAACAGATCTATTATTATTTAACTTAATTTTCAAAATTCACACATTTTCATATAATATTGCCAGAATTCATTTTTTTCCGTTAAAAAAAAAAAAAAAAAAAAAAAACATTTAAAAAAGAAGACAAATAGTACACTTTACTATTTATTCTGGAGGGGAAAAAAAAAGATGACAGTGAGCATAAGGTTCTTGACCCAGGTAGAGTGTCATCCTACCCTTTTTCATAATTTTCAATTTTGTGCTCTATGAACTAAATTACTGTTTCAATTTAAGTCCCCATACTGAAAGATGCAACATTCTTGCTAAACCTAATAAAAATACTGTTATTCTTTCATCTTGTCCTACTATTTTTGGTGGAGGGGGGAAAAAAAGGCCAAATTTTGCCTAAAATCTAAGATACTCAAGATTACCATCTGGTTTATTGACCTGCTGCATAAAAGCAGCATCACACTTACAACTGTGCAGCTGGTCTGAACATCAGCATGGATTTACCTTGTGAAGAGAGCAAGGCTATCTATAAGTGTATTTGAACATCTAAACAGCCTGCCCAGAAGGTTTATTGAATGAACAAAAGAATCAATCAAGTCCTCCTAAGAATGCCAAGATGTTTTCAGACATCATTATGCGAGCACAAAATTTTCTCTGGCATCAAAACACACAAGCTCATCCAGCCCCGCAGGAAGTGGATATGACACTCAGGGTCAAGGAGGTTGGCCGCAGCCTCGCTTTCTGCAATAGGTAGCTAGGAGGCAGGAGAGGATAGTGAAGGGAAAACCTGAAGTGACACATGTTGATTGGCTGAGGCGCGCCTGGGTGCCTGCACTCATGCATATTGATGTGGGACAAAAGGCCAAACTTGTCAGCGCTGCCGTTGAGACACTGCCGGCCACGGTGATGGTACTGGGATCCCTGATGACACCCTCAATGGGCACATGCTCACATGGGCAGGCTGACATTTTCTCACAATGATGCAGAGGTAATAGAAATGTAAATAAAGACGGCATAACAGAAGAAAGCGAGCTGAAGAAGCCTCTCTGCACACAGTCCAATTACCCCTCCTCGATAAGCTTTTTCTTTCTCTGTTTGCCAACAATGGAAACAGTAACTTATTTTCCCTCCCCTCTGGCCTTAGGGAGAAAAATAGCTCCATTTGTCTTCAATTGACATGGCGTAGAATAAAGATTACGTTAATGTTCAAGGTTGTGTGCTTGTGCCGAGCGTGAGGACATGCTGCAAGTGCCACTGCTTTCACCAATGAGTGGACAATCTGCATGCTCACAATGCTTAAAAACCTTAACATTTCCAACAGATTTGGAAAAAAAAAAAAGGTTTTGGATGTAAATTGTTATATATTTTAAGATCAACTAAGATTTCAGTTGTGAATGTTTTGTTTTGGTAAATAAAGGCATAAAGGCAGATAAAGGCATCTGCCATGTGCATGAATGTAAACGTAAAATTGATTTAGGAAAGTGTCCTTCATGTACATGGACAGGTTGACTTACAAACTGATATCTTGCTGTGGTTGTCTTTACTTGGCAGCATCTTCACCCCTCTGGACTTCAGTTCTGTCATTTTCTTCACTGAAAGTCAAAAGAATTATAACATGTTTATCTGAGAGTAGGAAGGATTAGAAAAAGCTGAAAAAACTATAATCATAGGCCAGATGCTTGCTAGGCATTACAAATCATGAACTGCATTGTAATTACAATTACAGTCTTTTAAAGAAACTGTCATTCTTGTGCAAAAAAGCCTATTGTGTGTGAACAAAGCGCAGCATGTTTGTTGAAAAAGCGACAAAATAATGCCAGCAAGCATTCATACACACACACACACACACACACACACACACACACACACACACAGCCAGTCATTGTTTTCTGTTACATTGTCTCAAAGCTTCGGCACTTAAATGCTCTCAAAAGAAAATCAGCATTTGGGTAAGCATTTGTAATGGAGATATTTACCATTCACAATCAGCGGTTTCAGCAAAGCCAAATAGTAACAAGTCAATTAAAATCAAGAAAACTGATTCAAAAATATCCGCAACTACTTGAAAGGTGAAGTGTGTCATTATTATCAAAACATATATGTTTTATTATTATTATTATTATTATTATTATTATTGTTATTTATTTATGTTTTTTTTATGAGGGCCCTCAATGTACAGATCTGGAAAACAAAACAAAACACAACACAAAACGCCTTATTTTTTCAAGTCAAGGTGGTGGAACCTGAAAAAAAAATTTAGTATAACTGACCAAAATAGTATAGAATGTGTGACAAATTAATTAGATGGGCACAAGTATGTTGCCAAAAAATATCCAAACATTTTAGAGTGTATTATATAGATCAACATTTTGGACATTAATGGTAAAACCCTAAGATTATGTGAATGTCTTTCTCTAAATCGCTTTGCCCTCTCTCTCCATATCTAATCTCGGACAGAGTTGAAAAAAGACAGAGGAAGAAATGTAGCTTGTTATGTAAAGAGTGTCTTCTCATTGGACGTTACTCATTCCAGAGCATTTCACTAAAGGTTAAGAGAGGAAGGGAGGTAAAATAAAAGGAGAGAGGTCAGTGTGAAATCTAATTAAGAGCTTAGCTCCCCTTTCTCTCTTCCTGATACTCTAAAAGTATTTATTTATCAAACTCCAGCACTGTAATCCCATCCCATCGCTCTGATCTGCTTATGGAGGAGGTGAAATTCCTGCAGATTCCGTCTTTGTTTCCCGTAGCTGAGCTGACTAATCCCGTTCCTCTGCTCATCTCCTTTGAGTGGTGACCTTTGAACTTGAGTGTGATGAGAGTGCTGCTAGTAGCTCAGCTGGTGTGTGTGTGTGTGTGTGTATCTCTACGTGTCAGGAGTTTGGGGTATTCATGACCTTTAACTGACTTATTAACACTTAACCAAGATGATTCAAATGGAATGACTTTAATTCTAACTGCAGACAGGGGAAAACTGCAGGGCACACAATGACTACTGAGAGCAGGTGCGGTAGACCTACAGTGAATCTCTGCACTTCTTTGCAGGTTTTATGCACTGATTATGGGGAAAAACTTCATAAAAACAGATTTAAATATGGTAAAATATTTTTATACTGTATATTAATAAAATAAAACAAAAAACTTGCAAAGGGCAGGTTGCTGTGTAGAATGTACTGTAAATAAGGTTCGGCATATATCTTAGCCTTTCGCTTTCTCCATCTCTTCCATTTCAGTCTCTTCCGTCTTGACAGCTAGAACCCCTGAGCTGTTTCGATGTCTTGTTGCATAGACACAAGTAAAGGCACCAGGCCCACGACAGCCTGGTGAAGTATCTTACCTTGATACTGAGCACTGAAGCCTTTCAGTTTGTGGTTTCCATCGGATGTGAAGTGGAGTCTCAGCCAGTTCTTGCTGCTGATGATGGGTGATGGCAGGTTTGGACCAGTAAACCTGTAATATTGAAGAGAAGACAGGGCTTATGGAGTGTAGTTCACTTTACTCTCTCTTTCTCAGTGGAACACTAAAGCAAAGCATGCAATTACAAAGAACCTGAGGTGCTTCAACAAAGCACCATAAAAGTGGTCCAAGTGACTCATGTGCTATATTCCAAGAAATCTGAAACATTCGATAACTTAGCGTGATGAACAGAGCGAATTGTAGGTCCTTTTTTAAAGCTTGAAAGATTTAGGCCCCATTCATTGTAATCACATCTAGCGACCATCACAGTCCTCAGAACTTCTCCTGTTGTGTTTTTACAGAAGAAACCACGTCATTAGGGATTAAAACAACAAAATGCCGATAGTATTTCATTTTAGACTAAACTATTGTTTTAACCTACAGAAGAGGAAAGAAAAACATGAAGTACGAGCACAACCACATGGAGTCAAACAATTTAAAACTTCAGAAGTAAACCAACAACAACACATCAGCAAAACATAGACAGACATAAAACGCACCTAGTTTCAAAGTAATTAGCATGTGTAATCATCCACATATGAAAAAGATCCATACAAAAAATTGATATTTGTATATATATATATTTTTCTCCCCTCTGTATGATTTGCTCAATAACAACCCACCTGCCCTAAGCTTAGATGTACCAATGCTCAGGTCTTGGGATTGTCAGAATTAGTGTTAATTACTCAGATAAGACAAGCACAGTAGGACAGCTTCTTTATTGTAGTGAGCGTTAATCGCATAAGCTGAGAAGAAAACAGAAAGTTGTCTGACAAAGAAACGTAAGCTCATTCTTGCAGTATTTACCAAATGTCAGATTTGGCTCAACAAGCTCTACAAGCACAAAGACAGACAGACCTGAAAAGGGAGGGAGAGAGAAAGAAACAGACGTATGGGGAAGTATGAATAGTTTACGAGAGCTTAGTCCACGTTTGCTATTTATTGCACATCTGATGCAATGAAGTATTTTTTTACTTCTCCAGCTCAGAACGACCAAGCCCAACAGCGCTGAGGAAAGGGGATAAAAATGGGTCTGAGTCACTAGCACTACAACTCTTTTTGCAAACGAAATCATTAATATTTAAATGACTGCATGAAATGTGGGTCGGCTGCTTATGATGTAATGGCTTAGTCACTTCTTATTTTTTGGAGGAGCCTCTGACCAGTGATTTTATTTATATTTTTTTTATGTATTTTACTCGCAAGCCATCATCAACACAAAACAGCTTGTGAGAATACATGCAGACCCTGATTAGTTGAAAACCAATGAATTTTCATTGAATTATCTACATAATCTAATATAAGTCATAGCTCAATGTCATCAAAACATCTGCTAGAAAAGTCATTTTTGACGATTACATATGCAGCGCATTACAGTCACTTGTCACGACACGTTCACAACCAGCACCTGAAGCTAAATATGATTGACAATCTAAACATATTTCAGTGCTAAACATTCTTAGATATGGTGGCCCAGTAGTGCACAACACAATGAAATATCCACAACACAACAAAATCGCCACAGCACAATGCATAGGACTAATTTAATTGTGTTGTGGCTTGTTTCCGTTGTGTTGCGCTAATTTCATTGTGTTGTGGCTTGTTTCCATTGTTTTGCAGCTTGATTCCGTTGTGTTGTGGCTTGTTTCCATTGTGTTGCGCTAATTTCATTGTGTTGTGGCTTGTTTCCATTGTGTTGCGCTAATTTCATTGTGTTGTGGCTTGTTTCCGTTGTGTTGCACTAATTTCTTTGTGTTGTGGCTTGTTTCCATTGTGTTGTGGCTTGTTTCCGTTGTGTTGCACTAATTTCTTTGTGTTGTGGCTTGTTTCCATTGTGTTGTGGCTTGTTTCCGTTGTGTTGTGCTAATTTCATTGTGTTGCGGCTTGTTTCCATTGTGTTGCGCTAATTTCATTGTGTTGTGGCTTGTTTCCATTGTGTTGCGCTAATTTCATTGTGTTATGGCTTGTTTCCATTGTGCTGCGGCTCGTTTCCATTGTGTTACGCTAATTTCATTGTGTTGTGGCTTGTTTCCGTTGTGTTGCACTAATTTCTTTGTGTTGTGGCTTGTTTCCATTGTGTTGCGCTAATTTCATTGTGTTGTGGCTTGTTTCCATTGTGTTGCACTAATTTCATTGTGTTGTGGCTTGTTTCCGTGGTGTTGCACTAATTTCTTTGTGTTGTGGCTTGTTTCCATTGTGTTGTGGCTTGTTTCCATTGTGCTGCGGCTTGTTTCCAGCGTGTTGCGCTAATTTCATTGTGTTGTGGCTTGTTTCCGTGGTGTTGCACTAATTTCTTTGTGTTGTGGCTTGTTTCCATTGTGTTGTGGCTTGTTTCCGTTGTGTTGCACTAATTTCTTTGCGTTGTGGCTTGTTTCCATTTTGTTGCTAATTTTGTTGCGTTGTGGCTTGTTTCCATTGTGTTGTGCACTACTGGGCCACCTTACTTAGCCCTCGTCTATTTGATTTTAGTCCATGTCTATTTTTGAAGACATGTCTATTCCTAAAAATTGACAACAATCACTTTTCAGATATAGCATCCAGATATAGCATCACTACTCTGTAACCCAGGGCTGGGCTTCGGTCCTGGAGGGCCACTGTCCTGCAGAGTTTCACTCCAACCCTAATCAAACATACCTGAACAAGATAATCAATGTCTTCAAGATTACTAGAAAGCTACAGGCAGGTGTGTTTGATTCAAGTTGGAAATTAAACTAGCCATTTTCAAATCATTAAGAAATTAAAAGAAAAAAAAAAATGAGATAAATAGAAAAAAAAAATTGTATATGTGTTGATCATTATTTCGATTTAAAAAAGGGCCTACATTAAATCAGTTGATACTATAAAGTGACTGTATCTCTTCACAAAACTTGAATTAAACTGCTTAATTCACATGGATTGGTTTTACAATGCCTTTGTGAATCTTCAAAGTTTTAGTTACCTGGACTTTCAATGGAGGGACAAAAACACTAGGTTTCATTAAAAATATTTTAAGGAACACTCCACTTTTTTGGAAATAGGCTCATTCTCCAACTCCCACAGAGTTAATAAGCTGAGTTTTACCTTTTTTGAATCCATTCAGCCGATCTCCGGATCTGGCGATTGCACTTTTAGCATAGCTTAGCATAGATCATTGAATCCTATTAGACCAGTAGCATCGCGTTCAAAAACGATCAAAGAGTTTCGATCGTTTTCCTATTTAAAACTTGACTCTTCTGTAGTTATATCGTGTACTAAGATCGGCGGAAAATGAAAAGTTGCGATTTTCTAGGCTGATATGATTAGGAACTACTCTCATTCCGGCGTAATAATCAAGGAACTTTGCTGCCGTAACATGGCCGCAGCAGGCGTAGTGATATTACGCAGCGCCTGAAAGTAGTGCCCGGTAACCGGGGAGTACACGATATAACTACAGAAGAGTCAAGTTTTAAATAGGAAAACGATCGAAACTCTTTGATCGTTTTTGAACGCGATGCTACTGGTCTAATAGGATTCAATGATCTATGCTAAGCTATGCTAAAAGTGCAATCGCCAGATCCGGAGATCAGCTGAATGGATTCAAAAACGGTAAAACTCAACTTATTAACTCTGTGGGAGTTGGAGAATGAGCCTATTTCCAAAAAAAGTGGAGTGTTCCTTTAAATTGTGTAGCAAAGATTGGACAAAGTCTTTTGACAAAGATTGGACAAAGAATTTTGGGGAACTCTGTGTCTGGTATTACTCTAGAAATGGTCAAAAAATGAATTAAAAATATGTACACTGCAATATTTAAATGATGTTGCAACTTTGCAGTGTCTACATACCCATTACTGACTGATTCACATTTTATAATTCTAGTAATTCCACACACATACAAGACACCCCCTAAAGTACTTTATGTACCCTATAATAGCAAAGAGGCTGAAAGCCGAAAGAGCTTTTTCATTACAGATGAGCCAAATTGAGCCACATTGTGTTTAAGATGGCAACCAAGAGAACTGGCGCAGAGCAAAACATTTTCTTTTCAAGCACATCTCACAAGAAAATGCCATCCTTCTGACAGCCCAAGTATGTGCTTTGCCCGTTTTTCATTTTCCCACACAACAATGACAGTGGTGAAGGAAACACAGTGAGTCTAATCGAAGTGAATAAGTTCTCTCACAGTGTTGTAGCGAAAGTACATTCCCTTGAATGTCAGGCACGTGGACCTGTTGTAGTGTCGACGCTTGAAGCCCAAGGGTGTAATCATGGAGAATGAAGTGTACCACAGCGCTACTGATGCACCGGTGCCTGTCATAATGCTGTGATGCTAGAGCAGCAGGGAATCACATAGTCCTATTTTAACACACATTAGCGCAGTTGGGGCTCATTAACTGAAACAGGCCCAGTGCTCTCAGGGGATGCAGGAACAAGACTGACAGAACATCTCCGTCAGCCGTCTAGGGGATTGGCCAGCTTGCTCTCATAGGGCCATTCAGCACCACTGTTCTGAAACTTCAAGAGAAGGACATGGTATCATTACTTTGATTGGTGGATTTACAGCTATGGTCATCTACTATGAACCTCCACCCTGAATACACAAACACTCTCTCATCTAATTAAGTACATAAAACCAAACATTCACTATAACTACTGTTTGTTTACATGAGATAGCATATTTTAGCTGTGATCCATAAATGATCCATAAATTAATTAAATTAACATAAATTACTATATATATTAGGGGTGCTCCAATCAGGACTTTTGAGGCTGATCACAGAAAGCAGTACTATCTGCTGATATTGATCTTTTTAAAGCCGTCTTTTTATTATGGAGAATTAATTATATTGATACTCCAATCAGTATTTTTAGAAATTTATTCAGTGCCTGAATTTCATTTTTCAAAATTGGGGGAATTCCCCTCTTAGGTGACTATTTTTTTAATTCGAGGGGTGGAGGGAGGCATTTTTTATACAGTTTTTCAAAAATATTCTTTTATCTCACCTAAATATTTGATCATCCAGTGCATTTTTGTTTTTACAATCGTGCAGTTGTTGCAGAAAAGCTTACACACAGCACATGCCTGATTTCACACAGGAGTCCACTACTGATCCATCCCTTTATCACAAACACAACATATATCCATTATTTTGATTTCAAATCCAAACATTGATTACAGAAAATGTTTTTCATTGTGATTTTTTTTTTTTTTTTTAGCAGTAATACAATCTTTAAAGACGTGTTTAAATGCAAAATAAGCAACACATTATTCAATACTTTTTACTTTTGCATTTACTTCTAGATTTATATATTAGATTTATATATTAAGTTGCTCAAGCAAGTGGCAAAACATTAAAACTACTTTTCTTATGTTATCACAAACATTCTAAATGAACTTATGACTGGCAGAAACAGTCAGCTCTACTGCATTTTCTTTTGTATTTAATTCTTTATTATAAACAATCCTGCGTTTCATAAAAAATTGCTTTCCATACTTCCACGAGTGCCATCTATTATTGCCTTGTTTATCTAAAAGTTATCTTTTCCTTTAAACCTAGCCAAAAAGCCATATGTGTTGACTGTGAAACACACTAGACTTTAATTATATGCATTTATAGTGTCATTACTACACTTTTGTGTCAATCCATGTTCATACTTACCGCAAAAAATGCGCTGTCACCTTAATTCAGTGCGTGCAGTACAACAAAGATAGACTCGGTGCGGAAACGATCACTGCACTTCTGCAGACGCACCACTCATGGAACGCACTACCGGACCACAACCGCGTGCTCTGATACGTTAACATGAGCGCAAAAAAAATACACACCGCATATGCACTGCAAATGCAGTATAATAATGTGAACCTGGCGTTATGCGTGTGCGCTTCGAGCGTACAGTCTCCAGGAGAGCATGCGAGTGCTGAATGGTTAAACACTGGCAAGAATTAACAAGAAAAGCAATTTCTAAACAATTTGCGACACTGCCTCTATTGTGCAAGTGACAATTCCTGTGTCAACTATGCAGCGTGCAGCTCGCTTATAGTGCAGACGCGATGTGATTTGAAGCCATTTGCGCATTTTGAGAGGGAAAGAGAGAGAGCGCACACGATGATTCACATAGGCTGTTTATGAAATTATGTCCCACAGAAAGTTTTCAAATTACGTTATAAGTTATTTCATGAAGAAATATGAATGGTCCCACTTTATATTGTGGCCTTAACTACAATGTACTTACATTTAAATTAATAATTTGATACAATGCACTTATGTACATACATGTTTTTACGTTGTACTTATATTTTTAAAAATACCTGTATGTAGTTACATCTGTAATTAATTTCATAATTACTCTGTTGACCCATCCCTTACACCTTAACCCACCCTTAAACCTACCCATACCACCAAACCTGTCCCTAACCTTACCCATATCCCACCTCAATAGCAGCAAAAGTGTTTTGCAATACAATAAGTACATTGTACTTATTTTTTTATGTAAGTACATAGTAGTTAAGGCCAACTAATATAAAGTGTGACCATATGAATTGTTCGTCACCTTAGAGATTGAGATGGTGCTGCTGCGTGTCGTGCCAAACCTTTCACGGCACACGCGTCATCAGCTTGAGATCAGCCTTTTTTGAGACCGCCGATCAAACATCCCAAAGCGATTATCGCCCGATAATGATTGGTATCGGAGCACCCCTAATAATAATTAATATTATTATTAATTTCAAGTTATGAAAAATGACCCCATTTATGGAGATCTAAAGTGATATTTAAAAAAAAAAAAAAAAAAAAAACTACTACTACTGCTACTAATAATATCAATATGGACACCATATATCCAAACCACAGCATATGCTGATGTCCATGGTGTAACCCAATCCCTGACTAAACTTTATGTCCCTAAAACAGTTCACGGTTAAACCGTGACACCCTATATAATGCTAAAACCATATTCACAAAAACTGATGGGCATGAAGATGGTGAGAACATGATTAATGCCTTCCACAGAATCAATCACCCACAGGTCCGCCTTTACTGAAATTAGTTTTCATCCTCTCAAGAACATTATTTATTTATTTATTTATTTATTACTATCCCCCCCCACCCCCAATTCTCTAGCCCCTTTTTCCTTTGGGGCCTGCCGGAATAATGGAAGTGGCGTTGAGTTCTGACTACTTGTCACATGACATTAGACTTGATTTACGATGCCAACCACCGGACAGATTAAGTGAGGCTCAGTGCAGATTGCATCTTTTATTGCACTATTGCCAGCTTTTGTTCCGATATAGAGATCCCGCACTGGAACAGGTGGATATACATGGGTCACACCGAGCTTCTGTTTTCACACATCAGGATGGATTCACATCTCTGTATTATTCATCTAGAATTCATTACTTTTCTCATTCATCCCATTCACTTTCTTAAAGCAAGATTTCAAGATATTTTCCACAATAAAAATAGTTTAGTGTTGTTTGAACAATCATCGCTGTATAGAACTATGATTTGTAAGACAGCTGCAGAAGCTTTGTTCAAATATGAATACACTCTTCATAATCATCTTTTAAAATGAGTGTCAACTAACCCTCAGCGAAGGGTTTTCTCTACCACAAGGAAAAAAAACAAAAACAAAAAAAAAACACTTTTTCATAATTATGTCCAATTAAACCAAAGCTGAGGAAAACATTTAAAAATGTTTAAATTTTGCCAGATTATACTAAAACACAAGTCTTAAAAAGTGAAGTTCTGATGCAGACATCAAGAAAAATATTCCAACTATGCTGCAAAAAGACAATTGCTATTATGAAATATTGTAGAATTGTAACACTAAAATTGTACCAAGTATTGAGGAATAAAAACACGACAATCAATTAATTGATCCTTGTAAGTAAATACACTCATCTTGACAATGAAAATGAAAATAAAATCAGCAATGCAATAAGTTTGTTCCAGCATGTATATATTATTATTATTTTCCCTGGTATTATTCATTTGAATAAAATTATGATCTTAATCATTTTAACAGTTAGAGTTGTATATAAAATTGTGGCTATACAGTAATACATCAATTGCCCACAGAATTGTCTCTTTCATTAAATAACCATTAAATTTGATCTAGGATTCATTTTAACACTAAACTAGTATGTCAAATTGTGGCTATAACATACAGTACACATACAAATCTTTCCCATTCATCAAATGACCTTTTTTTTATTGTCAGAAGACCACTTAAAATAACATGTAAGCATTTCCATCAATAAATCATTAAAGTTTTTGATTGACAGTAGACATTTCCTGAAAATGAGACACATGATGACCTTTATCCCATTCCCATTCGTATTCACACAGATTTAATGATCTCACAGGTGCCTCATTGGAGCTGAAAAACCCCAGATGGAAATCTCCCAGATCAATATGATGGATGGACTACAGTCACCAGACAGGAAATACTACAGTGGTAACTTGAAAGTGCACTCATGGACATGAGTTTAAACTAAAGCCAGACCTGCTCAATGAGATTGTGTATAATAGAGTTTACCAGGCAGACTTAATGTTCATAAGTGAAGCTACATGCACAAAACATGGGTACATAAGTAGTAACGATGATAGTGCAAGTCAAGCACATAAAACACACTTTCGCATTGTTTCCCCACACCCATAATCTTTTTAAAGAATCACTCTCATTCTCTTTCTCATGTCCATCCCGCAATGCAGCAATTGAGATGTCCATTTGAGTTAAAAAGCAATTCAGGCTCAAGTCACCCCCATTAATGTATAGTGATTATCCCAGGGAATGGATCAGGATGGTGTAAGTAACAGAACGGGGGTGGTATCGAAAATGTCATTATAGATTACAGCCCTCATAAATATGCTATTAGGGCAAGCTGAAAAGAGCCTGACGACCCTGGCGTCACCCCGTCTCACTCTTTTATTTCCTTTCTTTTTAAGAGAAACAATTTGCACCTGGCAAAGAGGTCTGAAAGTCAAACATGGATTGATGGAAGACGCTTTAAGGGTATCACTGCAAGTTCAATACCCCCTTCCACCCTCGTTCTTAGTATTAGATTTTGCCCAGACGTGCCTCAAGAGTGCAGCTTTAAATGAGTTCTTGATCCCCATCCAATGAACTTCCTAGATTAATCGAAAATTTCTATAGCATCGGAGCGGGGAAGTCAAGGGCATGGGACTCTCACGGACAGAGTCGGCACTCAGTTTATCACTATCCAAATAAATATCACCACAAAGGTTAATCGGCCCAAGACTTGATACCATTACATGGTAAACAAAATAAAAAATACAACTGGAGGTCGTCTGGCTAAACTTGGAACTTTAAAAAAAAAAATGGGATTTTGACAAGCCAAATGGCTTAACAACACCGATTCTGTTCTCTTGGTCAAACAGAGGAGTTGAAAATGTGGTGAGACGTGATTAAGTTCTTTTATGTTCGATCCCTCCAATCGCCGTTCGTGTTTGATTGCAGACTGCAGTGGTAGAGGTTGATTTTGGGATCTGTGGCACTGCACAGCGCCTGTCTCACACACAGTGGCGGCTTAATTGCAGATACTTAAGCAGATCAATCACTCCGCTGCTTTATATTCTGCTCAGGCCCGGTGGCTGAGCATGGGTCAGGGTGACTTTAAAGCTCCAAAGTTCCAGTATTTTAATGACTGTGAATCATAAGAGAGTGAGCGAGAGAGAGAGAGGTGGGTGTGGAAAGAGTGTGCTCTCGCTCTGAAGTGACAAAACAAATCAGACTCCCAACCACTGAGTCCAGAGCTGGGAATTAGGGCTCGGGAAAGAAGAGAATGTGGCATGGGCAAAAGCTTTGACCTTCATGTGGTTTAATCCTGCTGGCTGTGGACTGCCATTAGATTCACTTAGAGTCTCCAATGTCTCTCCTGTTGAGTTTACCAATCACCAATCACATTTATGGCCCTTAAGGAATGATTAAAGGTCAAAAGAAAAGGGGGGAGGGTTGGAAATGAAAGCTGAAGAAAAAAAACTATGTATTTTTTAATTCTCTCTCAGGGGTTTCGATATGGACCACTTTGCAGCTTAATCAGGCAAAAAAAAAAAAAAATTGTCCACAGAAATATGAAGATGACATCAAAAGCAACCAACAACATTTAAAGGGATAGTTCACCGAAAAATGAAAATGATGTCATTAATTACTCACCCTCATGTCTTTCCAAACCCGTAAGACCTTTGTTCATCTTCGGAACACAAATTAAGATATTTTTTATTAAAATCTGAGAGCTTTCTAGACAGTTACATAGATAGCAATGTAACTACTAACAACGTCAATTTAATGAATCTACGAGAATACTTTTTGTGCACAAAGAAAACAAAAATAATGATTTTCTTCAACATTTTCCTCTCTTCCGTGTCAGTCTTTGACGCACGTTCAAAAGAGTATCACAACACATGCGTGTAGTGCTGCTGACGCAGGAGCTGCCGTTCTGACATAGAATGTCCATCTCTCTTAATTCATCATCTGTATATTCCGGTTTGAATAAGTAAGTCATCCTCTATCAAAATCTTCACACATGTTTAGGTTTACGTTTTCCTCTGCTTGTAAACAAGACGCAGGGCATCCAGGTTCTACATCAGAACGCCGGCACTTGCGTCAGCAGCATCAAACATGTTGTGGTGCTCTCCTGAATGTTTGTCGAAGACTGACACGGAAGAAAGGAAAATGTTGAAAGAAAGTTGTTGTTTTTGTATAATTTGCACAAAAGTATTCTCATAGCTTCATAAAATTAAGGTTGAACCACTGGACTATTTTATTGATGTCCTTACTACCATTCATGCAAGGTCAGAAAGCTCTCAAATTCCATCAAAAATATCTTATTTTGTGTTCCAAATATGAACGAAGGTCATACAAATACATATATCTCCCAATCAAACAAGTTCTTTCCAGGATAGGTGGTTGGTAGGTAGAGAGAAAGGTAGGTAGGTAAATAAGTAAGTGAAAAGTAAACAAAAGTTTTGCATACAAATTAGAGACTGGGCAGTTTGTGTGTACTATCTTCTCAAACTCGTCATGTCCCCTGCATCCTTTCGCATTCACAATTCTTCGTTCTTTCTTACTACTCTCATCTCTCTCCATTGTCATGCCATATAAAGGCATAAAAAGAACATGAATAAAAAATTTAATAAAACATATAATAAAAGCTTCAGGGCAAAGCAAAATATAAATTATGTAAGATCATGTTTACTGTATGTACATAGTTATGCAAACACTGTCATAGTAACATATGTTTAAATGAAGCATAAATAAAAGAGAAACATATAGCACATGTGGTTGGAAGAAAAAAAAAAACCATGGCCAGGGCCCCAAAGCAGCAGGGGGAGGAGTCTGAGACAGTTTGGAGAGGAACTGATTTCCATTGTGCCGTCATGCATTATTCATGAGATGCCCTTTGGCTCCACGGCACAGTCTTGTTAAATCTTGAGGAGGCTTTTCTTTCTTTCTTTTTTTTTTCTCCACCTCACTTTCTTTCTTTTTACAGAAAATACAATATAGACCCTGATTGAAAGAAATTGCCCTCTGGATGGAGCAGGCCTGGCCTCAATCTATTTTTTTTTTTTTCTTCAATCATTTCTACATCCTATGGTTATTGTCTGTCCCTGTTCTCTTCCTAAAACATGGCACATAAAGGTGTAAACATACAGACGTGACATCATAAGTAGTGATGAAATTATATACTTGCCGTACGATAAATCGGATAATATTTGGTCATTTAGATTTTTAGTGTTAGCTCTCTCTATCAGTTTTAAAATCTACCAACAGCTTGGAATGTAAGTGGATTTTCTGTTTTACCACCCCAAAATTTAAACGTATTCCCATATAGTTACAACCCAGTCTGGATCTCTCAAGCTTCTAAAGGTTTCAAGATTTGTTTATAAGATCTGACTCAAAAAATTGAGAATTTTAAGTTTTTTAACAAACACACTCCGGCACTCTGCTTTTAAGAGATATTTAAAGGATAATCGGAAAAAAGTCCTTCTGCTATGAGATTAAGTGTGACTGCATGATACAATGTTTTCTTTTATCTTCCAAAGTAAATATAAAAGTAGCTTCTATTAGTTTAAACCCTTATTTTGAATTGCAAAACTCTATAAATATGATAAAAACAGGTTCCTTGAGTAGCACTGCATGCCATCTATTATACCAAGAAACTGAATTCCCTCTTTTATTTTGCTGCTATTACATGACAACAAAAACTAAACAAAATATCAGTTAACGAAAGTCGTGACTGAATGATTAAAGCAACACAACATTGCACTGCTTAACAACATGTAATGATACTCTCTCATTCAAGAAATGAAACAAGACCGCATAGAGCAAAAAAACACCCATTGAACACAGTACTTCTAAAATTAGCACAAGTACATCTGACATTTACAGGAAAATATCTGAACATGAAAGAAGCTATGGACCTCCACTGAAATCTCTATTAAAATAAGCATTTTCCTGCAACAGCTAAAATGACCTTCCTATTCCACCTGTGCCTTTGCTAAGGTAAATGAAAATAATAAAAGATTACAGAAACAATAAATAAGCATTTCTTTATCTACCTCACTGTAATCGCCCATTCGCTTGGGTTTGTAGTTAACTGGAAAAAAACAAATTAGCTTCCAAGGTCAATCGTGGTTGCAGCTGTGTAATTGAGCTTTCCCAGAGGATCCATAAAAGAGGCCCATAAAAAGTATCCATTGCTATTTTACCATAGATAAATTCATAACGGTGTGAGCTTGATAGGGCAGTGTGTTCAGACGTTTGTGTGTTGGTAAGTGGGTGTGTGAGTGAATATTAATCTGCTTTATGCATCCATATATACAATTACTAGTTAATGACACAGCTTCAATACATCATCATGGCATCAGTATATAATATATCTATACTCCCCTTTATGGTATACTATAACTTTAAGTTTGCTTTTGTTCTCAACTTCATGTGCTGATCTTCACTGGCAAATCAAAAAAATACATTAAACTTTTTTTCTTTTCTTTTTTGGAGGGGGGGGGGGACTTTTTTGGGGGGATTACACTACATTTTGTTTTGTCCAGTGTATTAATAAAAAAAAACAACCCAACTAAAGCAAAAAAAAAAAAACACCTGACAAATGGCATGCAATTGAAATCTCACGGTCCCCAATTCACTGGTGTCTACATATTATTCACATTTGCATGTTCATGTGCTCTCGATTCAATCCATCTGCAGTCAAGAGCTTTGCCTGTGGACACTTCTGCCATTCATAATCTTGAAATGAATGTGCTGCGTGTTTATTTTTGACTGAAACTAATTCTCCCACTGAGCCTCTTTCTATTTGCAGTGACAGAATGGATCACAGGCATCAACTGTTTTTAATGCTAAAGAGATCACAGCATTAAGGCATTCACATTCAGGGCTACTTTATGTCCTTCTGTGCTGCTGGTTAAGTAGGCAATACAAGTTTCATATAGGACTCAACAGAGGCCTTCAGTAACCGCTTTATTATCCAAATGACTAGGGATGCACCGATAGGATTTTTTTTTTTTTGGGCCGATACCGATATTAACAAACAACTATGGTCAGTTGCATAAAGCAGAGCTTAAAAACTTTAAAAAAATAAATAAATAATCGACTGGTTCTCTTCCGGCAGAATCTGTATTTGAACATATCTGTTCCTGCCAGGGGTGTGTTGATAGCGATAATTAGACGATAGTTTGCTGAGTGTGTTAATGTGCTGATATCTTAAGGACTACCGTGGACAGCTAACTCCTAAAGTTTTTCACATTCTGTGTGGTGGTCAGTTCTTCAGTGATAAAATTAATTTAAATTTAACTTAAATTAATTGTTTAAATTGATTTTTACCATTTATGGACATTTTTACCTTTATAAAGCCATTTTATTTTTAAAGTGTGCATCACCTTTTGAGTCAAATTCCTACATTTATTCAGTCAATTAGTATAAGATGACATTTGGGCTGTTACCAAACAAAATGAAATCAGTGTCAACAAAATTCATCTTTGCAATGCAGAGGAAACACAGAAGCTGCATTCGAAGTGGAATATATATATATATATATATATATATATATATATATATATATATATATATATATATATACATATATATATATATATATATATATATATATATATATACATATATATATATATATATATATATATATATATATTTACCCACTGTTTAATGTAGCTCTGAGGGACATGGAATGCTTTAACCTGCAGTTACAAATTAATAAATAATGTTGATACATAAAATGTTGAATACTGATATTTGAAATTATTTTTAAAAAATGTGAAATTAAACCCACCAGTACGTGGCATCAAGTCACTGTTAATAAGTGAGTCATTGTGATTGAACCAAATCATTTAAACAGTTGATTCATTCACAAAAAAAGCACCGTCATGTTGCTCAGAGACGCAAAACAGTTCTGTGGCTGTGTTTGGAGTTATTTTTTGTTGGTGAAATAGAGCAAAAACAGGCAATATGGTGTCTAAAACATAAGTCTCTTAATATTAACTTATTCTTTATTGAACTGTTATAAAATCACATTTGTAATCATGATGATTTTTGGAGAAAAAAAAAAAAACGGCGCTTGATCTTCGTGTGATATTGTTTAAGTATATGAAATGATATAGATATATACATTTTCTGCCCCCATATCTTGAATTTTCTGATCATTCTTCATGCATTTTAATACTGAATCATGCAGTGAAAGAACGCACTCGCATGTGCACTAGTCTAATACTGAACATCTTTACTTAATGTATGCATGCACTCTGTGTCTTGTTTGATTTTTGCAATATACTCGATAATGTCAAATCACACATCGTATTATTATTACTGATATAGCCTATGGTTGATGTTACGTATTAATTTGTTAATGAAACAAAAATATATTTAGTGTGTAGACCTATTCTTTCAAGTAGCCTATTTTACTCTGTTTTGCCCGTTCACAGATGCATACTAACGCATAAGTGAAGTGAAGTGAAGTGAAGTGAAGTGACATACGGCCAAGTATGGTGACCCATACTCGGAATTTGTGCTCTGCATTTAACCCATCCAACGTGCACACACACAGCAGTGAACACACACACACTGTGAACACACACCCGGAGCAGTGGGCAGCCATTTATGCTGCGGCGCCCGGGGAGCAGTTGGGGGTTCGGTGCCTTGCTCAAGGGCACCTCAGTCGTGGTATTGAGGTGGAGAGAGCGCTGGACAGTCACTCCCCCCACCCACAATCCCTGCCGGCCCGAGACTCGAACTCGCAACCTTTGGATTACAAGTCCGACTCTCTAACCATTAGGCCACGACTTCCCTCATTAGGCCACGACTTCCCTCATTAGGCCACGACTTCCCATAATGGTGAATGGCCATCGCGACTTACCTATGATGAATTTACAGCTTAGCGCAGTCATTCACATATTTTGTACAGATTTTATTTTGTTTGGGCAATTTAATTATCCTGCCCAACAGACATATAACTCATTGTCTCCATGCAGTTAATTAATAAACCATCGGTATCGGCCCTTTTCATAATATTTCCGATATGGCGATGGCTCTAAATTAATCAAAAATTGGCCGATACATATTGGCGGCCGATACATCGGTGCATCCCTACAAATGACCTCGTAGGATAAGAGCCTGCAATGACTCAAGGTCTGGAGGTTAACAAGCACGCAAATACAAACAAATTTAGACAGCGTTCCACCCTGAAGAGCATAAAATGACTGAATTGGAGAAATGTACACAGTCATAATAGTGTGTGAAGAAGCATTCAGGATTGTTACTGTATTTTGTACATAGTACTGTACATATAACAATAAACAACTTTTAGTTTTGACTTTGAATATAATGATGTTTTAAGTGCAGTAATCATAGCTCCACTTCACATTCAAAAGACTTCAGCGATGAATGGTTGTTTTATATGTAAAAATGAGAAACAAAGAGGAATTTACACTTAGCCACTTCCTGCATTTTTAAAGCCTGGATGGTTGTCAGATTATGAAAAGATTAAGCATAAATGTCCTTCAAGATGCATTGAGAGGTTGTTTTTTTTAAATTATTATTTAATAAACAACGTTACTCATTCCACATGGAATTACATCAGCATACGCATGTTTGGACACCAAGCAATCCACACGTGAGCAAGCAAACATGGATGAGATGCATGGATAGACTAGCTGCGGGGGGAAAAACTATATGTATGTGTGTGTGTATGTGTACATGTGTGTGTGTGTGTGTGTGTGTGTGTGTGTGTGTGTGTGTGTATTAGATCCAGTCATTGTTATTTCACTAAATATATTTCTGTTTTTATTATTTGATTAAAAAAACAATTTATCATTTGATTATAAATCTGTTTTTATTATTTGATTACAAAAATAACTATAAATTATTTAATTATAATAATTATAATATCAATTTAATTACAATATTACAATAATTATAATAATGTATTTAATTATTTTATTTAATATGTATAATACAAAATAAGGTGCATTAAAAAAAAAAAAAAAATTAAAAATAAAAACATTCTGCAGTTTAAATGTAGTCTTGTAATATACATCTCACCAAACAATATATTTTCTTCCCGACATAATCAACATTATCATCGTGAAAGTAAACTGTTTGAAAGCTAGACTGAATTTTGATGAGACATTTATTTATATGAATTATATAAACATAAACTGATCAAAACACATAAAGTGACCAAGTGTAGCTACAACGATAGTAATAATCACACCACAATGCTACAAATGCCACATCAAATCCACAACAGTGCCCAAGTAAATCCACACAAAACCCTTATTCTGAACCGAAGACCCATAAAGCCATCTGACGAATGGAGAATTATCTGAACAAATGAAGACTGTAGCAACTGATACACATTCTCCATGTTTAACAGATTGTACCTGTAAAGCCAATGGCAAAGCATTTGACAATGTCAGCACAGAGCTTCCAGCCAATAGCTCACAGTCACTCAGGGATGAATAAGAAACAGAGAGCGGAGGAAAAATGAATTGTATGCCGTTACGTAACACTGTTGTTCATATTTCATGCACATGTTAATGGTAAAATCCAATCTGCCAGGGCAGCAAACACCCTTGGACACATTCTCACATATACAACCACATGCACACAGACACACAAACAGACAGAAACACACATTTACTCTGGCTTATCACTAAAGACCGGGCTGCAAACCCATCTGTGGTTCCTCCCTACCACAAACAAGAGTGATTAGCCTATTTTCTTCCCCATGGCTGGACATTTCTCAGTAGTGTGGAGGTAGCGTCACCATTTCTGAAGTAACGTAGCTTTTCAATAGTGAAACGGATACTCAGACCAGCAAACTGCCAAAACTTCTGCTTTTATAGAGGTGCTCACACTTGCTGATGATCAGTTAATCAAAGGCGTTTGATTAGCAGTGCCTGACTACTACTTACCCTCTTAATCCTTAGGTTAACAGTAAGAGTGTCCTAACTATGTCACACATGGCTTTTCCATCTTGGCTTTAATTTTGTTAAATAAATAACGACACGGTGTGATGTCATGTGGTGATGTTCATCTGAGGATTTATTTTCCAAATTTGTGTGAAAACCAAACTTCATTTTTGATTAGTGATATGCATTGCTAAGAACTTCATTTGGACAACTTTAAAGACGATTTTCTCAATATTTTGATTGTTTTTTTGCACCCTCAGATTCCAGATTTTCAAATAGTTGTATCTCGGCCAAATATTGTCCTATCCTAACAAACCATGCATCAATGGAAAGCTTAAGCTTTCAGATGATGTAGAAATCTCAATTTCAAAAAATGTACACTTAAGACTGGTTTTGTATGTATATATATATATATATATATATATATATATATATATATATATATATATATATATATATATATATATATATATATATATATATATATATATATATATATATATATATATATATATATATATACATATACATATACATATACATACATATATACACACATACATACATACACACATACATATATAGGGCTGGGCGATATATCTCATATAAGGGATGCGTCAACAGTGTAATTATAAATGTAATTACAGAAATTAATTACATATGTAATTACATGCAGTCAATTTTTTAAATATAAGTATAATGTAAAAACATGCATGTACACAATAAGTGCATTGCATCAAACAATTCATGTAAGTACATAGTAGTTAAGGCCACCTAATGTAAAGTGGGACCAAATTTTCAATGGTTGTAGATTTAATACAAAAAGTAAGCACCATCTAATTTTGATTTGCCTGCTTCTCTTTTTGTCTTTGGCCAAAAACAGAGTCTCAGTGATTGCAGTGGGGTGGAAAGCACTAGCTAAGTCCTCTCTGAAACACAGTGACATTCATTTGCCTACTGCTACCTGAGTTTGTGTACAATAAAGGGGCCGCTGACAGTGCAGTGTGCATCCGCTACTACAGAAACAGCTTTTTGATATTTACTCTTTTAGTGCTTTTTCAGACTCACGCAGCGGGGGCCTCTCTCCCAAAGCCGCCTCTTTTTCTGTGTTGAGGGACATGAGAGAACCGGCGCAACATGAAAACACACCAGAAAAACACACCGACGACGTCTGTATCTGTGTCAGCATCCCTCCGGTCCGGCCTCAAACTGAGCGCGGGTTCTTGTTTGTTTACACGAGTCAACGTGTAAAAAGCAAGGATGCTTGGGAAAACATGCCGCAATGTCTTCGGCCCACCTGAAGATTGACATTTATGGTGTTTATGAGTCATAATTTCAATGTTTAGCACATTACGTATTAGAGTTAGCGATTCCGCTCAGTCGCTTCTCTGTGATGTGGCGGCTTTATGAAGATGGATTCAAACGGATGGATTGTAGGGGGTGGGTCGGTTTGATAGAGCTATCTGCTGAGGAGCAGCTGAACGCACCGGCTTTATGAGAGCTTACCGAAGCTCTCGGCACACAGGCCCCCGATGATAAACGAGGAAGCCGCCACGCAAATGTCAACAGTAAACCCGAGACGGAGTTGTCAGACTTAGCCAAATAAAAAGAGGAGGGATAGAGAGACATTAACCTGCTGTTTACAGGAAGAAGGGCTTGTCCAGACAATGCTAATGCACCTTGAAGTCATACATCAAAATTCTCAACATGTCACATGTTGTCGACGCCTCTCCAGGAGACCACAAAAAAAAAAACGCAAAAGGGCAAAGGTGCATATCGGTGGGATTCAGAAACATGCCCCCCAGGAGATAATGTTTCATTATTGCGGCTAGTGAAGGTAGTTTCTCTGTGCCAGCCCACTGGTTATGATCAGTATCACAACAGCAAGATTATTAGATCTTCTATCATCCATCTACATACTCATCATGCCTCGAGAGGGAATCTGGCATATTAGCATATATCCAGCACAGAAATATGAACTGATTACCATCTGCCCCCATTGCTTTCAGCGAGTCAGAGGTCTGCTAGCATGTTCGCACATAAATCATGCTAGAACCTTAACATCCAAATGACAACACGTTACATTACATGAGATTAAAGGTGAAGTGTGTAATTTATGCAGAATTAGTAGCACCGAACAGAATAAAAACAAATTTAATAAATAGGCATGAATTTTCAGTCTGAATTTCAATTTGCTAGTAAGTGCAAGCTGGTGGAAAAACAGTCACTTTGGTCTTAAGCGCATTATCCAACACATAATACAGAGTGTGTTGTGCACATTACATTGAGCACATTATTGGGGAAACATCTAATTGTTTATTTATAAAATGTATAAAATATGTTATTTATACAATAATCTAATTTATAAAATTAAATTATTTAAAAAATATTCCATAACGTTGTTGCTGTTGTTGTTGTTATTATTATTAACAACAACAGTAGAATTACAATAATATTTATGCATTTAACTTATAAAAATGCAATCTACAGAAATCTCACTATATTACTATTGCACTGTAAAATATGTAAAATATTAAATATTATTATTATTATTACAACTACTACTATTAACATTGTTTTTATGAACAGTACAATTACAATAATAGTTATTTATTTATGTATACAAATTCAATCAACAGAAATCTCACTATAATACTATTAAATGGTAAAATATGTAAAATATTCCATAACAACGATGGTATTATTATTACTACAACAGTACAATTATAATAATATGTATTTATTTATTTGTTTGTTTGTGTTTGGCTTGTAAACGTTAAATCGTAGAGCTTTTATTTTGGCGAAAACCACAGGGAAACTTCTCTTTTAAATGAATATATTTATAAACCATTTTTTATTAAAAACTCAGGTCGATGTTGACTAAAGGTTCACGCAAAAATAACCGTTCTGTCATCATTCACTCACAAGATAAAAAAAAAAAAAGAGCTAACTTTCATTGTACAGACAAAAACAGTTGAAACTACACTAGTCTGGGGATAAAAGACACAAAAGTTTGGTGCGTCTTTCAATTATGCAGTCTTCAGATGTGAAGAAAAAGAAGAAAAACAAACATGGGATAAAGAAAACAAAACATACAAATATAAAAGAGTTTGTATCCATAGTGCAGCACTTGGTGAAATTGTTTGAAGGAGTTTGTAACATGATACTGTTGAATCCAAAAGTGCTTAGGCTTGTGCTATCATCTATTACACTCTTTCATCAGAAGAATGAAGGCTTGAGTTGTGGGGATAGAAGATAGACTGGTATACCCTGTGGGTATTAGTGTGGAGAGGCACAAGAGATCATAATCGCTCTTCCCAGAGTTCTTCTTGATTGGATTTTGTCCAGACCTTATTCTTTGGTGTGCATGCATGATATATCATTGGCTTCTTTCTCCTCCTCAGTGTTTTCTGTCTTCATTCGGTTTCATTGATTTATATTTTTTATGTTACATCTCGTACTCTGAGGAAAGTCAGAACGAGCTGAAGTGAATCAACTGTGATACATATTAAAGTGATCAATCACCCAGACCGTATGGATCCGCTGTGTGTGAGTCTGCGTATGAGACAAATGAAAGATTGCAGTCGGGAAAGAGCACAGAGTGACAGAAAGAAAGAAACCTCTAGATGACATGAGCTGAGTGAGTGATCCGTTGGCGGTGACGTAAGATGAGCGCATGACTTAAAGCAGGGCAAGTGCCATTCAAAACTGAAGACCCTTATAACAAGTCAAATTCAATCTACATCCAGCTGAGACACACTGCAGGTGCAAGTAGACTCAAAACAAGTGTCTACAGGAAGAAAGAAACAGAAAAGGTTAGATAACTGAGATGAATGATTTTAGTGGCAGCTTTAAGATAATCTAGGAAGATAAAAAAATCATTATAGATATGTATAAAATGTATGTTTAAATATGTATGCCTTGGCCTTTACATACAAAAAAATGCATAATGTACCGCAACCATTTACTGCAGGTATCTACATCTCTGACAAAATCTTCTTACTAAAATCGCAAATTGGGTCACTATAATGCTTTTGGCAAACTCCAAGCATGCTTTTACAAGGCTGTTTTTTGATCTTATGTTATAGCACCCCATACAGTGCAGTGTTATGCAAAGCTCTTGATATGTTTGACTCAACTCCACCGGCTTCCTTTAAAAATGTAAAAACTTTTAAAAACTTTATACGCAACCCCTTTTAATGGTTTTATTATAACATCTGTCCTTCATATTCACAAACCGAATAATAAGCCCTTAATCTTAATCATGGAAACTGGATCAAGAATATTTTGGAGATGTTCAATAACTCACAGGCAGAAGCCAATTGTGAAGCATTTATGTCCTCGTTAGGGCTTTTTTTTGTCATGCAACACAACTGAATATGTATGCAAACAGCATATCTCATTGTCAGTGTCACATTGTTCACAGCACAATGTATATTTATTTATTTATTGCCCGATATAGAAATTGGGTCTAAATAGCACTGTAGTCTGAATCTTCAAAATATCAAGATTTATTTTAGGAATTTTGAGGGGTTTGCTTAATTGGAACTGATATACTGATTTATTCATTTATTTTGGTCTTGTTGATACTGCTTAGTTAAAAAAAATAAAATAAAATAAAAAATAAAAAAAAATCAACTGCATTGTAAATAAAATACAATAAAAAAAACAGACCGATTTAGGTAAGAAATACATATTTCTATGATGCATACAGAAATTATTTAATAAATGTCAAGTTATAGTATGTAGCGATAAAAAATATAACATTTCTGAATTTTTAATATTTCCTTTAAGAGACTTTAAGAAACTCTGCAGGACACCGGCCCTCCAGGACCGAGTGTGGTGACCCCTGGTCTAATATGTTTTATGAATATAGTCTCTGAAATTGGCTTTACAGTCTTACAACCACAACTAATGAAACTATATCCCACAGTAATGTCAAGAATGTGGAATACTGTACACTTTTTTTTTTTTTTTTCTATGGTGGTGCTGACTTATTCCATCCATGACAATATTAGCCACTTTATTCATCCCTAAGGGGAAATTTAGTGGAAAACAGCAGTAACAAAGTGATCATAATACATCTTCTTTGAGTTGAACAGCATTGCAGGTTGAGATTCAATTAGCACTATAAAGATTTCCCTGAAGCCTTTTTTATTATTATTAATATTAGAACATGCTGACAGCTTTGTCAACTGTAGCAACCCACACCCACTCCCACCGCAATGAGCACCACTCTTCCCACAGGCAATATAAAGGGTCTGCGAGCACAGAATGAGCATTAAAGCATGGTCTAGATGCTCTTTTCACCATCTCTAGTTTCAAAAAACACTTATCTTAAGAGTGTAGATATTACATATGAAAATTTAGGTTTCACTTAGCAAAATAATAAAATACCTACACTGGCATAAACCTTAAATAGAGATGTATGTACAAAGCAACTTTATCAAACTTTTTTCCCCAAAAATTCAAAGCATTTTCTGGGAGGCAGCTGCCGGTGGTGAATAAAACGACTGATTTAACACTGCAGCTGAGCCTCTTTTCCACTAAAAGTGTTGCATTCGTAGAAATGCAACCTTTTAAGTGTTTTAAAAAGGTGTGAATCTGCTACATACATTGATCTTACATTAGCTACCTTTGATGAAACAGGCTAGAACGGCAGCGGTGATACTTATTCCCTGTATGTTAAAAAAAAAAAAAAAAAGTCAAACTGTTAGCCTAGATGCTCTGGGGTACAAAACTGCTTCTGACACAGTCTAAGCTGAATCACTCAGCAAACAGCAGCAAATAATCACCCACTCATCTGACCTATTTGTTGGTTTATAGGCTGAATCTTCAGCTATGTAGTTTCCAGTGGAAACGGCTGCAATCTGAAAAAAGAATGTCAGTTAATTAGGCCAAGATTAAGAAAACAGCGCCACTGTTGTTAATGTTCCCTCATTAATTCCACAGCCTCTAGAAAGACTGCAGACTACAATACAAGAGAGGTGGAAGCGGACAAACCAACAGCCCCCAAAATGAGTATTTTTGCAAAAGTTTTAACCTGTTGTGATCTACTTTTCAACTGGAAGCCACGCTGACAGCATTAACAAAGGACATGGATTGCACAGCTGGGTTCTACCCAAAAAAAGAAAAGGATTGCTGGCACAGATCCTTTTGGCAATGCATAATTGCATCTCCAAAAAGCCCTGCATGTGTGTATGAAAAAAAAAAGTGAAAGAGAGAGGGTACTTCCACATAAATGTGCACTGATCTACGACGTACATCTTTAATCAGACACCGACGAGAACCAAAAAAACAAAAAAGCATCTCTAATAGCAATGGAGTTCTCCATGCATGACTAATGGTTAAGAGAAGCCATCCCTCTGGAGCTCATCAGCTCAGTGTTTGTACTCCCACATCCTCCCATCACGGTTAATGATGGATATCTCCAGCCCCTCCAGACTTCATGCTTATAGTGGTACCAATATAACGAGCTCCATCCTTAAACTCTCAATGTGGTAGAGGGAGACAGAAGCAGCTGGTTTGATGTTGCATCGCTAACACCAAAAGCAATCAGAAGAGGTGAAACTAGCTAGCAACGTAAGAATATGGATCCGTCTGGGTCAACCCAGCCAGACGGTTGCTACACAGTCCATGCGAGAGTCCCTAAATGGATTAAGAATGGATTTGTCCTGGAATTTGACATTGCTTGGCACTGAGCAAGATTTAATATGCCGAGAAAAAGATCGCAGATAAAGATATACTGTACTATAAAGCTCTTTATTTAAACAAAAAATTCAAGGTCATGAAGCTTTATGTCTGGAGGAAAGCAAAGTAATTATGAAAAAAAAGGAATACTAGATGTGGGGGGGTTACTGAAGAGGCTTCCCCTGGTGGTCCAGTGGTTGGGATTCTGTGCTTTTTCTGTATTAAAGCCCTGGGTTCAATTCTGAAAATGTTTTGGGTGAAATGGTGTATAGATTCTCACTCTAAAAATGGCTTCTAAATGAGTTTAATTAATCTTTTTAAGACTTGTGTTCAGTAAAAATGCATTTAAAAGATACACAAGAAGATATTTATAACTCCTAACTTAAATCAAGTGGAGAAAAACTAAGTGAGAGTGGACTAGGACAAAATACCTTTGTATTAAAGATTCCGTAGCACTTTATTTTACAGTCCTCTTCCTCATACATACTATGTACTACTTATAGCAATTACAATAACTAGGTATTAACCCTGAACCTACCCCTAAACCTAACCCTATTCCATGTTGTTACTTTATATTAACATTACTTTCTTAGATAAGTACACTGTAAGTACACATACTATATACAGTCATGGCCAAAAATATCGGCACCCTTGCAATTCTGTCAGAAAATGCAACACTTCTCTCAGAAAATTGTTCCAATTGTAAATGTTTTGTTATTCACGTGCTTATTGTTTTTGTTTGCACTGCAACAACACAGCAACAACATCTGCATCCCATAGAACACCTGTGGAGAGATCTTAAAACAGCAGTTGGGAGAAGGCATCCTTCAAATCTGAATGACCTGGAGCAGTTTGCAAAAGAAGAGTGGTCCAAAATTCCAGTAGAGAGGTGTAAGAAACGCATTCATGGTTACAGGAAGCGATTGATTTCAGTTATTTTTTCCAAAGGGGGTGCTACCAAATATTAAGTTAAAGGTGCCAATAATTTTGTCCAGTGCATTTTTTTAGTTCTGTGTGGAATTGTATCAGATTTGACTTTTCTTCTGTTTTTTTTTGTCTTTTGTGTTGTTCCAATACAAACAAAACAAATAAACGTGAGTACCAAAACATTTGCAACTGCAACAATCTTCTGAGAGAAGGGTTGCATTTTCTGACAGAATATAATAAAGTGCAACCAAAGAGACCTAATACAAAGGCATAAACACAATTTAATTTCTGAACAATACCTACCTTACACAATCCACTTCTTAAGTATCTTATTTTAAGGACTTTCATATATTTTAACTGGAATATTGGAAAAAAAAAAAGTTGTTGGTTCAATGCCTGCAAACAATATTTTTTTTTTAGGATTTGGCATGTACTGTACCTGATATATCCAAAATAATCAATATTAAACTGAATCAAATCGAAAGCTTGTGAGCCAGAACTGAATCAAAACGTGAAATTTGTGTCCAAATCCAGCCCTATTACTTGGATCGTATCAAGACAAGTGACTTAAAATGTAACTAGAAGCCATATTTAAAACGTCAAAATTTTTTTAGAATTAAAAAAAAAAAAAAAAATACTGTTGAAGTCATGGTTAGGTATAGGCTGTATCTATGACCCTTCAAAAACCGTTTTTGGGTCACTCACGACCCACCAGTTGAGAGCAACTGCAGTAATGAAATGGGTCTCAATGTATCATGGAAAAATGAGAAACCATCAGTGTTTTAAAAAAAGCTCCAGGTTAACTTGTCATTCTAAATTGCCTCAGAAAGCTGCCAGTACACCATGACCTCAAGGGTTTTCTCTAGTAGGTCAGCTGTGTATTAATCAGTTATGTGAGTATAGAAGTGACTACATAAGCGTGCGACACAAACATTATGTCAGCTGTCACTTCAGGCCGAGACGACGAATGACACTCCGCCCCCAAGCTCCAGCTACCGTCAGTGCACTTGATTTTTGCCAGAGCCAATGGAAGAGCTATAACAAGCATGATGACATGTTTGTTTCATTTAACGCAACGTCCAATATCCGTGAAAGATGAATGGGAGCTGCTGCTCCAGCACATGGAGATACAGTAACTTTTTTCATTTGTTCTCCTGCCAGGGCGGCCCAGTTCTGAAAGCTCAATTTTCTGCCATCCCGACTTCTTCAAAGAAGGAAAAAAAAAGAGGAAAGTAAGTTTAAATGAAGCTTTAAAAAAAGGTAACAGGCGATACAGTGGACCTGTATAAGCTTCCTCCTCCCCTCCATCGCATTTATTCCAGCACCAAGATAAGAGTGGATTAGAGATCAAAGGTTCCCAGAAAGGAGCCGCAAAATGGCTCCAGATCCTCGCTTTCTCAAGCAGGACACTGAAAGGTGCAAGACAGGAATTGGGTGGTTTGTAGTTGAAATATCACTTTCAAACCTCCTTTTTTTTCTTCTTCTTCTTCATTTTCTGTACTCAATGCCCAAATCAGTTCCTACACTGAGACCATTTGACACGAGTTAAAGAACTAGGCTCCATCAGATGCTATAACAACCCTTAGTTTTACTCCCTGATGTTAAAATACTGTCCTCTCTTTGTTTAATGAGTTGAAACAACGGTAAATGACCAAAGACTTCCCCTCTGGCTCACTCCGAAATTTTCACAACATTTTCTTTTTGGTGGAGTGGTCTAATATGACAACTTTTGGCTCAACCGAGGGTGTAAATTTTGCGGCGGTAATACCTGTAATAGGTGGTTTAGCAGATGACTACTTTGTCCAAACAAAGGAAGATGGAGTGGTTTGGAAACCTGTTTGAGAAAACCTGTTGCTTTTAGTGCCACTGGTGCGCAGAAATGAAAAAAACCTCACCATTAAACCATTTAAACCCAGCGGTTACAATTTGTGACTAACATTTAAGGCTGAAAGGGTCAAAAAGGAGAAAGTAAAGGTTGCCTTGATATTACCGTTTGCGACACCAGCCATTTTTACAATAGTTACATGACTAGAGCTTTTTATTCCTGTTTACTCCTCTGAAAAATTATATCTGTCAAAGCTCCAAAAAAGCTTGTAAAATTCAAAGACACAACTAAAACATTTGGCACATACACTACCATTCAAATGTTTGGGGATAGTAAGATTTGAGATATTTTTGAAAGAAGTCTCTGATGTTCACTAAAGCATTTATTTGCTCAAATATACAGTAAAAACAGGGATATTGTGAAATACTTTTACACTTCAAAACAAAACTTTTCTATTTTAAAAAGCTATGTATTCCTGTGATGGCAAAGCTGAATTTCAGCAGTCAGAGATCATTATAACATGATTTGGTGTTCAAGAGCACCAAGACTCAAGAGCAGCATTCATTTGACAGAGATGTTTTATAAAACGTATTTACAGTCACTTTTGATCAATTTAATGTTTCCTTGATTACCAAAAGTATTCATTTCTTAATAATACATTTCTTAAAACCATAAATGAAAAGAGACCCCAACCTTTGAAAAGTAGTGTATATTACGTATATGTGGTCACAACACGGAGCCTTATACTTTAATAAGCAACTGATTATTATGTCCCATTATAAAACTGCAGACTTTAAGCTACAGTAAACTTTTCAAGTGAAACTTTATACAATTGGCTGACAATCCTGTCACATTGCATTGTTTGCAACATCCTGTTGTTTTATAATGAGCAACTGCTATTTTTCCCCCACCGGTTACAATTGTAGAATAAAACAAATACTTTTACTAACTTCTTAAAAATGTGCATATGCAGTTTGCTTCATTAGCCAATCCAAGGAGTAAAATACATTAGCTGGAAATCATTTAAAAACAGTATACTGTTATAGGGAGCAATTATCCAGGTAACAAACATACAGTAAGATGACATCCTACTCTGGGGGGTGGGGGGGTGGGGGCCTCGGAATCACACCACTGCATATATAAGCTCACATGCACTATTGCCTCTGTTTTAGCTCCAAGGAAGCCTGTAGACCTATTCCTGTAACTAATATTCCTGTTCTCGTCCATATCTCTGGCTTTCCTACTTTCTCATTCCTTTGAAGTAGGAGCCCACTGCAAAGGGCCGGTCTAATCGGCTTTATGGGTCACTGCACTGAGCAGGGGTGGAGGGGTTGGGTTGGTGGGATTTGGGCGATAGGTGAGGACAAGTCCACTTAAAGGCCAATTTTTGAGCAAAGAGGCTGCTATTACAGAGTTCAGCATTTACAAGCTTCAGCTTGACATCCAAGACTCCTCCAGTTATCTGTACCGATGTGACAGAGCACCAAATTACCTACACATATATCCTGAGAGGACCGACTGGGAAAAGGGACAACTATAAAGTTTAAAACTATTGATGCGGTATTTCAATGTGGAGTTCAAAGACAAGGAGGTGAAAGCAAAGCATTTTTGGGAGGGCAGAGGTGGCAGGTAGGCAT
This sequence comes from Acrossocheilus fasciatus, assembly GCA_036784905.1. NCBI lineage: Eukaryota > Metazoa > Chordata > Actinopteri > Cypriniformes > Cyprinidae > Acrossocheilus > Acrossocheilus fasciatus. Next base: position 19,260,435 of record CM071956.1, on the reverse strand, counting down.
GGGCATAAAAAGAAGAAGGGATATTGAAGGCTGAGAGGTGAATACTTTAAGACTCTTTGGCACGAGTCCCATCCTCCTTTCTTGGCCTCAGGCCTGGCTATCCGAACAGTCTGAAAAAGAGCCAGAATAATACTCTAGCACCAGCAGCCATTTATCATTCGCATTTATAGACTTGCTATTTATAGTGTGCCTCTGAAAAAAATAAAATCTTTTATTACCTCCAATAAAATATGTAGCAAAAATAAATTCTGACCTAACAGAGATAATGCAAATTTATATATTAAAAAAAGTATATGGCAAACTCAGCACATGCACTAGTTCAGAAGTGATAAAATCATTCGCATTTATGGACTTGCTATTTATAGTGTGCCTCTGAAACAAGTAAAATATTTTATTACCTCCAATAAAATAATTAAATTTAATTATTTAGTAATTAGTAATTAAATTTAAGTTAGGGTTAAGCTGTTAGGCCTAATTGTAACCTTATAATTTAAAAGGGCTCCCTAGTTTTAAGCATACGCTGAGGTAGATTTTTTTTTTTTCACTAAGAAAATTTAAACTATAACACATTTAAAGAAAGACTAACTTATTCAGTAAACCACTGTTTTTTTTTTTTTTTTTTTTAAAGTTTTTCCCCTGCTATACCAAAATCATACCAAACCGTGACATTAAAACCGAAGTACGTACCGAACCATCATATGTGTGTACCGTTACACCCCTAATATATATAGTATTTATTTTCTTTTTTTTAAACTTAAAGTATTTATTTTATTTAATTTTTTTTTTAAACTTTTTTCCTAATTTGACCTTATTTTTTAACCAACTTTATTTTTCCTCAAAATACAAAAGATAAGCCAACAATATAAATTACCAGGTAGAAATGAATGGATTTTAGTGACGTTTCAAACTTTAACAGTCTTTTTGACTCAGAGTGGGCATTATTAAAACTTTTTCCCCTTGTTTTCAGTTCTCCAAGTAAGACATTTCATAAAATTATTTTGGATATACATATTCCTGCAATTTCCTTTCACTAAACAGAAAACAACACAATGCACCAGTTCAAAGCGACCAACCCACTATTTCAAGACTTCAAACATACATTTACATACAATACAGTTCCTCCTCCACTTCACTCCACATTAACTTGCTGAACACGAGCTTCAGATGGAAAACATTCACTGTCATCTTCAAGCATGGCTGTGAAAGCATCCAAAATGAAAAGAAAGGTATTAATAACTGAAAAATAAAGGCCAGTGAGCTGAATGAAAGGCCCAGAATCTCAATAGGAAGATATCAATGTAATTATCTGAGGGAAAAACACAAAGGAGTCAGACCACATTTTTGATTATTGCCATGTTCTTGACATTGAGAAAGAGAGAGAATGAAAAGTAAGGGAATAAAAGAGCCGACTGCTGCTGTAGCATATGATTGGTTCCCATGCTTCAGGAACAAAGAATTGATATGCATTGATGTGACACATTGGTTACTGTTCACCACAAATACTGTTGTTCACAAACATCACATCATATGAGTCAAGGACATCTTTTATATGCTGTTTTCACCACTTGAACTAATAACACAAAAGGTGATGTCTGCATCTCTATTGCCAGTGTAGCTACATAAATATAAGTCTTCTCATGTGGTTCTACATTATCAGGAAGCCAGAGGATGTATACTCAGATGTCTACTCTCCCATGTCTATAATATGGATTAGACAACCTGATACAGATATAGTGGACAAATCTGGTTTAATCTACATGGGATGCCAATTTCAGAGCTGGACTCTATCCACATTGCCTTGATATTTACCTCTTGCTCCCTGGCCAGGCATTGTGTTGTAATCCTGCACTACTCACTGTGAACAGGAAGCTAATAATGGCCAAATCAGGCGACTGATGTGCAGCAGATAGCACATCGCTCTCATTCCATTCTGTCTCCTGGAGTCTAAGACCGTGTTAATCCCATTTTTAATTTTCCTCTCCCCCAATTTCCTAATCACCTCATCTAATTAAAAACGCATGAGGCGTCCAACCCCCATCAACAGGAGAGGAAGGGAAGACACCTGAAACAAGCTAGATAAAACTAATGGGGGATATTCTCTTGCTTTTTTTTCTGTCCAAAAGTTTTGTTTACTATTTGATATTGCCACTCCTATCACGTAATACACAGACCTAACAAACATATGTGATATCTTTTCCAGCTGTATATCTTCACAGACAACTTTTGTTTTTAACAAAAACTTGTGTGTATTTGAGAGTTTAAGTGCAATAAGACATGAAAGAGAACTTTTGTGCACACATGCCGTGTGACAGCCCAATATGAAAATGCCTATTTTGAGTGGAAGGAGAAACGGGCTGTTTTTGTGCATATCTCTTTCAATGCAAATGACAAGAAAAGCTGTGTGCGTGTTTTGGATGTGTGCGCTCAGAAAACCAAATATCAGAATATCAGAAACTGATATGGCTTTAAAACACATGATTCCAGTGCGATGGACATGATAATCAAAAGCAAACAAATGGTTTTTTTTTGTTTGTTTTTTGTTTTTTACAGAGTATCCTGAGGTATGAGCTGTAAAGGCACAGCCCTATACTGGCAAATGGGACAGTAGCCCCTCACTGCAGAACAAAGATCCAGGGGGTGGAGATTGGTAGGTTCAGGGGTGGAGATGGGTAGGTTTAGGGGTGGAGATTGTAAGGTTCAGGGGTGGGGATGGGTAGGTTTAGGGGTGGGGATGGGTGGGTTTAGGGATCAGGGGGTGGAGACAAAGGTTTTTACAGTATTTAAATGTAAGGTGGGAGGAGTTGGATCTAGATCCAACCATACCCCCTGGATCTTGTGTTCTGCGGTGAGGACCATCTCAAATGGGACGGGGAACAGCAGCTCATTTGCATTTAAAGAGACATGAACGAAAACAGCCCGTTTCTCCTTCCACTCAAATTAGGAATTTTCCAAATGATATAATAAATTATCTTTGGGGTGTCCATGAGCTGAAACTTCACAGACACATTCTGGGAAGACCTGAGACTCATATTACCATCTTGTAAAAAAGGGCATAACAGGGGCCCTTTAATCAGATGTGTTTCTTGAGCACCAAATCAGCATATTAGAATATTTCTGAAGGATCATGTGATACTGAAAACTGGAGTAATGATGAAAATTCAGCTTTGCCATCACATGAATATTACATTTCAAAATATACTGAAAAAAATTTATAAAAAAAAAAAAAAAAAAACTAATTACATTTTTATTTAAAATGTAATATATCATAATATTACTGTTTTTACAGTATTTTTTTTATTGTTCCAACCTATACCAAATGTATATAAATGCACATACAGTATTTATACACACACACACACACACACACACACACACACTACATACTAGGGGTGTAACGATTCATTGATATGGATCGATACAATGTCTAACGATACGATGCATCGATGCCACGCATTAAAAAATAAATGAATAAATAAATAAATAAAAATCATTATCTGTAGTATAAACAGGCACCTTTATTTTGGCACTGTCCACATTTGGACATAATGTCCGTCTATGCATTACCGCCAATGTGTGTGTGTTCTCGTTCAAACTCACTTGTCAGGACACGATGCAAGCACTGCCCGAATGCACAAGGCGAGCATAAAAGATGCTCTGGATTGTTGGCGGAACAGTCGAGCGCTGTGTGAGAAGTTTTCCGCGCACACATCCAAAGCCCACGCACATAGACAGCCGGATCTACACCGCGTGAATACTAAATTGAGCTCTCTTCCGCTTTTTTCTGCATGGATGAGTAAATACAGACAAAATTACATCAAAATGCACATTTTGGCGAATATCCTACTAAAAGGAACACTCCACTTTTTTTGGAAATAGGCTCATTCTCCAACTCCCCCAGAGTTAATAAGTAGCTGGGGACTACTTTCAGGCGCTGCGTAATATCACTGCGCCTGCCGCGGCCATGTTACGGCAGCAAAGTTCCTTGATTATTACTCCGGAATGAGAGTAGTTCCTAATCATATCAGCCTAGAAAATCGCAACTTTTCATTTTCCGCCGATCTTAGTACACGATATAACTACAGAAGAGTCAAGTTTTAAATAGGACAAATATCGAAACTCTTTGATCGTTTTTGAACGCGATGCTACTGGTCTAATTGGATTCAATGATCTATGCTAAGCTATGCTAAAAGTGCTATCGCCAGACCTGGAGATCGGCTGAATGGATTCAAAAACGGTAAAACTCAACTTATTAACTCTGGGGGAGTTGGAGAATGAGCCTATTTCCAAAAATAGTGGAGTGTTCCTTTAACATTAACAGTTGAGAAAGAAAACACGTGTATCAGTATATTAAATCCATGCCTTTGTTCTTAAAGTGAAAGCAAACTAATAACAAATGTAATGCTGTTAAAGAAAAATACAAGTGCTTACTGCTCCTGACTAAATAACCTTTGTGACATCAAAAATGTATACAGTGAAGACTATGCAGTTATTTTATATTTGATTATTACATTTCTGTAGCATACCTGAAAATTTATTTTAGACTGAGCTGAAAAACCTGAAAAGCACTGTTTATTGAACTTGTGTTTTTGTTCTATTTTATTTATTTTCTGCTATTGCTTGTAATTTGGTTATCTGTAGAAAAGATTTTTAGCAGTCAGAATTGTTTTTCCAATTGCTTATTTTCTTTATTATTATAAAAAAAAAAAGAAAAGAAAAAAAAAAAAAGGGTAAGCCTATTTTTTTTGTTGTGAATGTCCCAGCTGAGGTACAGGATGTGAAAGTTTCAGATAAATATTCATGTAATATGTTTTGGTTGCATTTGCGAGTTAATAAAAATGTAGATGGTTGTTTAAAATAGGTATATAATATCGTAATATCGATATATCGACTGATATACTCCTGTATCGAATCGAATCATAATCGTACAATTTTTTTGAGTTATATGCAAATACCGTATCGCTAGGTATGAGAATCGATATTGTATCATGACGAACCATCCGCTTTACACCTCTACTACATACATATATTCACTGTTTTGACCCCTGTCATACAAGGGAGCACACAAAGGTCTCTCATCCTGGGGTATTGGATTAATATGGATCACCCAGCATGCCAATCAATACCAGGCTGACATATTCCTAGAGTGTAAAAAAAAGCCCCAGCAAAACTTCCCCTTTGACCCTTCTGAGTTTCTCCCAGCACCCGGTTCTCTCTCTCCTCTATCAAAACACACCTATACACACAGAACACATGAAAATGCTCTCTCGAACCCACTGCATACTTAAATCATTGATTTTCTTTTCCCTACTTCAACCACTTTAAATCTTTTCCTATCAGCTTACAATTGCTCATCTTGTCATTTATGGCACAGTTCAGTTTTTATCTGTACACAAATGTCACAGCTTAAGTGAAAAGTCTGCACCAGGTCCAATATGGTGACTTGTACATTAAATGCAGTATTCATTTGTTTTAGTGTAGTATATTATAGTATTTAAGCATAACTCTCTACACACATCATTAAAAAAATGGTTGACACCCTCTACATATCACTGACCAGAAGCAACAACCAAAAAGATGTGTATGCAGTACTTCCAACCGCACAGCATGTTATTTTACAGCTTACATTTCAGAGTACACTTGCTGTGTAAGGATTTGTCCGCTATAGAGTTGCCCAGTCCAAGCTTTGATAAGAAGTGCTGGGCAGATAGAATAGTGTTTTAGTGTTGTTTAGAGTGAGTCAGCCATTTTGAGAGCAGCCAGTGCAGCGTGGCTTGCTGACTCGGAGGGAACGCTGCTCTCTGAATGAGGATGTCGAGGCGTGACCGATGAAACTCAATGACACAAAGACATGCAGGGGCATGCTGATATACACAGGTATTGAAGCATGCCAGAAAGAACAACACCGAGTCTATCTGAAAATCAAACTCATAAACAGCACAGTGGCCTGCTAAATGTCTCAAGAGATGGAGTTGAAAGAGGCCGTATTTAAGAGTGCACAGTATGTCACTGCCACTACCGGGTTCTGGACCTGTAAATAAAATATCATTTTCAGAATGAGCAGCACCTATAAGTAAATATATTCCCAAATTTGTTTCCAAAGCTCATAAACATGCAACATCCAAGTCCTTAAACTTATGTTCTTAAATTAATTTTCAAAAACAAATTTGTTAATTTACTCATGTCAATGCAAAGCTATACGCTGATAATGTTTTATTTGCTTTAAAATAATTAAAATAAAAAAATAGTAAAAAAAATCATGAGCATAAAAACAAAAATGATATAAATGTAATACATAAAAGTAATAAATACATCTAAAATTAATAAATATATACACACACATGTATAAATAATCATAAGTATAAGCAAGAAAGTAGAAATGTAGTAATTAATTCATTAATTAATGCAAGAGATTTCTTCACAAATTCAAATTCTGCATTCCAACCCATAAGTAACAGCACACGGATTAAATAACGACATCTTCATTTTCAGGTGAACTACTCCTTTAAACATGTTCTCCAAATTTACAGTGTGTGAAGAACTGTTAAACAAAAGACCTTCACATCGCATGATGTCTTTGAGTGTTATTATGCAAATAGCCATCTTATTTGGCTGAAAATGAATTAATCATGTTAATGCCTCTGTGCGTGCGTGTGTGCGGTGCGAAGATTAGTGGTGGGATATGGTGTGCAAAGAATAATTGTGCTTCATGAAATAAAACGCTGAAGAAACGCAGAGCACTTTCATTAAAGCAGGCTGTAAAATAAGAGTGCAGCCCGCTGTCTCTCCCACCCTCATCAATATTTCACAAAATAAACTCAACAAATAAAAAGAAGATCCACAATGCTGAAACAAAGCACCAGACTTTCAAAACAATGCGGCATAGATTAGGCAAGACTTTTTTCATCTGTTGTCTTTTACTGTCTATATGTCATATGAAAAACACATCTGATGCAGAACTGCTGTCCAGAGTTCCCAAATGAGACGATCGTTATTTTCCATTAAAATACATCTCATTGATCAACTGTTGGCAATATCCATGAAATGTTATTTAAATACTGTTGATACTGCAGTTACTGAACACAGCTTGAGAGCAAGTGCAATAATTATTTCATTTATCAGGTTTATTTTGAAGATGCAAATTTCTACAAATAGCCCAATTAAAATAACAGATTCAAAATGGAAACTGTAAACTCAAATTCGGATTTCCATAATTCAATGAAATGAAAGTGATGTTCATGATGTATATACAGTAGATGTCATGTGAAATTACACCTGACAGATCTGTTAACCATTAACCAGTCTAAGTGCAGCAATAAAAATCCAAGTTCCATGATGCATATTTCACACAAACATTGCTAAAAATCACTTGATTCAATCTGATCGGCTGCCCTACAACAGACTCAAAGTGTACTGGATCTGTTTAGTCTGTGGAGAAATAAAGTGTTTTATACAAGGAACAAGGCTGTTATGGTGAAGCTTTGCAGTATTCATGGTATTCAATATTTTGACATATTTTGTATGAAGCAGCGGGTAGTGAGCAAATGCTAGTAAATTAGATGTCCTTGAGCAGAAATGTTTTACACATCGGAGAATTACGTCTGAAATATTCTAGACCACAAAATACTAAGTTTTTGCACACTGAAATGAACTACCACTTTGAAGTCAGTCTATTATTATAGCATTATTGATTTCAGATGTATAATATTCCCCTACTAATGTGGTTGGTAATGACTGATTATGGAGTTCCCAGGGCATCGGCCTCTTTGAAGGCCCCCTGTTTTCACAATTGAGAGGTTGTAAAAAAAATAAACATGTAAATATGAGGAAATGTACTATATAATATAATATATGAGTAATACACTCACTGCAAAAGAGACAAGAATGTACTGTGACTGGTTGAAAGCATCAAAGCTGATGAGGAGCCAGGAACATGTGCATTTATTTCACACTGTGCCAGTAGTCACTGGAACACATTCAAGCACTGTTTGTTTCTATGTCAATTTTACATCAGCTGTGGTTTTTCTCTAGCCACAGCAGGCATCTCAGTTTGAGGCCCCTGGCAGTGAGAGGCCCCGAGGCACTGGCCCCATTGGCATAACACATTATACGTCCTCTGTGGTTGGTTAGTTGGTTGGTTGGTTGTTTTACATGTTGGTCAGAAGGCCCCCTCTGAGTCTGTGAAGACGGCTCTCGTCCAGAATAAGCTACAGTTACTCCTTTCCACCAAAATAGTGCTGGTATCAGAGTAGGTTCTTTACTGATGCCAACTGGGATGCATAATACACATTTCTACAACTGAATGTTTTTGTTATTGAATATTTTTGTTATAAAGTTGAGAACTACACCACAATGCACACTAGAGACAAGAAAGAATTGAACGATTCTGTTTCCTCTTAATGATTTTGGTTCCTTAATGGTTCCCCTGACAATTTTTGTCTATAAAATGAATGCTAATGTCTTCCAATGTTCTTCAAATTATGATCTTGTTATGAGCTCTGTATACAGAATAAAAAGTCAAAAGAAACAACATGAGACAAGTGACACGAGTAAACGACAGAAATTGCATCTCTCTTTAACTATATATGAAACTATACTAGAACAAACGTATTTCATTCATTTAAGGCGTTATGAACTGAGAAATCAAAATTCCCTTGATCTTTTTAGGTATAAGAGGTTATTGTACTATAAAAACAATCTGTAAGTTTCAGAAGTCAAAACTTTCTTGTTAGTCTAAAAACAGCTTATATTGAAGCCAATGCACCAAAACGATAGGTTGTGGAAAGTGCCACTCTATGATGTAACAGTGTGGCTACACAGATGATGATCAACGCCTGCTTCTACATCACTGCCTGTTTAGCCCCGCCCACCGATTCGCACATGTAGTGTAAATAAGGCCAGAGGTAAATGTAGCTCTATGCAGAAACCAAACGATAAAGATGGCTCCGAATACAACAAAATGCGGTACAGTGCCAAGTTGTGGACATAAAAAATGTGCATTGGCTTCCTTCTGATCCCAACATTAGGAAAAATTGCACACTTCATTTTACCACAGATTCATTCACAAACAAGGCACAATTCGACAGTATGTTTTGAAAGACTGAAACTGAAAGACCATGTTGTGCCGACTATATTGGATCCAATAGTAATATCGCAGCACACAAGTCTGAGTAACTGTTTTTATTGCGTGGTCACTATTGCTTTATTACAGATCGTTTGATATGTACTGATTTATGCGTTTTTGTTGTTTTTGTTTCTTTTCACCTAAAATCACAGCAGCAACCATCTGTGTAGGATGTAGGCTGTCAAACATACACAACTACACTGATAAAAAATGATGTGTTCCAATGAAAAACAGGACAGAAAATAGCCTATCACTTCTAAATTGTGATGTTTTATGATGTAAAATCTTGATAACATTATAAGTGGCCTTCAGAGAACAGAACAAAATAATAAAGGCAGTTCATGACCCCTCTAAAATCCATTTTTGACACAAATAATTTTATATCATTCAAAACTTGTCATCCAATTCCATTTCCAGTTCCATACATGCATATGTAGTATTTATTTATCTATTAAACTACTGTAGTTCTAAGAACTGATTTCCAGCTCCCAACTGCAGCAAATGTGGACCAGACTTTATGCCAATAGTTTAACTTCTGACCAACTGATACTACAATATGCACAACTTTAAAACATAAAAGAAAAGTTGAGATGTTTGTCCGAATCAACCTGCCCCATGGTTCCCTCACAGTTAACGATCTTTAGTCAGAAAGAATAAGTGATCAGACAGCTACTTGCCAAGACCTCCACACACATAAGAACTACTGCAGCTGCTCAGTGTGCTGTCACGCAGTGTATGCACTTTAGGGGAGCTGATCTAATCCATTACCTTTAATCTCTCATAGTACGGTCCACGTCTATCATTACAACGAACAAAGCCTCAAACGTGCTTACAAAAACACTCCAGTCCATCTTGTTTTTTTTCCAATGTGGGCCAAAAGCCGAGCAGGGACCTAGAAGGGGTCAATTTAGAGCAGGTCAAGCAAGAATCAATGGGTTCACACCCACCCATCCAACAGAATGCCCTAAAAGATTATATATATATATTCCCTCACCTCATTCACATGTACCGCTGTGTCATTTTGCCCTCCATTTAAAAGTTCTTGTACCATTCCGAGAGGGGAAAAAGTGTTGATTTAGGTCATGACACTGATAAGAAGCAACTAAATATGAGTTTGCTGACTGTTTTCTTCACCCGCTCCTGTCGATTTTGATTTCAGATGGCCGTCTGCTGGGCAGGAGAGTGAGAGAGATAACTTTACATGACGAGTGGATGTGTCTGATATTGCCAGACACCAACTAAGCACCGGCCATCCATGCTGTTTTGATGGATGGCTCAGTTCAAATGGAGACATTAGACCAACACATGCTTAAATAAAACATGACTCGTGAAAAAAGAAATAAAAAAGGTTTGATAAGTGCATTGGGTGGACTAAAGAGACAGCTATTGATTTCACACTGTCCTTGATGGGAAGCCAACACATAGTTTCAGTTTAATTCTGCTGCTTCAGCAAAGACATGGTGGAAACATGAAGAGGTTGAGAAGAAGATCTGCACCTCACAGACATTTACACAAGCAGAAATCTAGGTGATGCAGTGTGGATTTACTTATTAAACATTGCAGTCTATTGCAGGTTCTTCTCATGCCCCAGGTGATCACAAGCTACAGAATAGAAAAGAAAATGTAACCACAACACATATGTTTGCATGTGATCTCTGGTTGCATGCTTAGCACATACTCCTCCAGACCATATGGTCCTGTGTATTATTCATGGAGGGTATACGTGTGTATTCTCTTCGAGGATGGGTTGGATATACTTTACATGCAGAGTAGCACATCTCGAGGTATAATTGAAACGGCAATGTCACGAAGCCCAGTGCGATGTCGTTGTTTAGTCTTATGTGAAACTGCTTGCAGTACAACTAGAAACCATAATGATAATGCACTCAGCTCCCATCATCCTGACAGCCCCTTCTTTGTCATTTCCTCAGGGAGAAGAAGACTATAGTTACATGCCACACTTACATGTGATGCTTTCGGGCATCTTTGAGTCATGTTTAAAATGACAGTAATTTGTCCTTCACACAAAGGCTGTCAGTATTTACTCACCCTCATGTCAATCCAAAATAATTATTGATTGGCTGATTAACTGATTGATTAACTCTGTCAGTCAATATTGAAACAGTTGAAATAGCGTATAAAAGTGCATGCTAATAGTCACTATTAAGATAAAATAAACATATAATGATTAATTAATATAGTAATTATTGTTAAGAAAATAATTGGAGGAAAAGATGCAATGTGATGCATCGAGAGTCAATAGTCAAAACTGTTGCCCCTCTGAATCATAATCGAATCAAATCTTGAGGCAAGTGAAGATTCTCACCTCTAGTCACTCTAATGCAGGCATCCTCAAATCTGGCCCACTCCTGCAGAGTTTAGCTCCAACCCTAATCAAACACACCTGAGCATGCTAATCAGAGTCTTCAAGATCATTCGAAAATCACAGGTAGGTGAGTTTGATCAGGGTTGGAGCTAAACTCTGCAGCAGATTTGAGGAATCCTGCTCTAATGTCTTCTGTGATTGGTCAAAACACCTTGTGCGGTGCGCATTGTGGTATCATGGGAAAAAAGTCGAGCATATTTAGATTGGTGTGTGCTGAATCTGGTGGTATTATCAGAGATTATAATGTATGGTTGCTAGGTGATTTTGTTTTGAAATCTTCAGAAAATTTTAATTAGATTTTTCTCAAAACTGACTTTGCTGACTCAATCGACTTCAACAAGTGCACCTGGTTAGTCATTTCTGTCTGATTCGAACAAATAATACATTTTTAAAGTTTTTTTTTTTAATTTTTGAAAATGTATTCATTGTGGCTCATTTTGTCAGTACAGGTCACATTTTTACTGTTTCTATATTGTTATTCACTATTTTACACTATTTTCAAGATCACTTTAAAGGAATAGTTCACCCAAAAATGAAACTTTTGTTATCATTCACTCACCTTCATGTCATTACGAACCTGTAAGTTTTTTATTTCTTATGTTGAACACAAACGAAGACACTTTGAAGAACCAAACAGTTGTTGGTCCCCCATTCTCTACCTCCATAGTAGAGAAAGAAATACCATGGAAGTCAGTGGGGACCATCAACTATCCCTTTAAGTCAGTCTTTTAAAATGAACAATTAAAAAATAAATATCCATCCTTCATATTGTACATTATAGTCTCATGATGGCTATTCACTTGTAACATTTAAAATAACTTTTTTATACAAAAGCATGCCTAGTTTATAGCAACCACATCTGTCCAGATCGGTCCAGTTTGTGTATTAACAGGTTTATTTTTAAAAAGAACAATTTTTACAGAAATTAGATTGAGAAAGTCACTAGAAAAAAATCATAAATCATCAAAAAATAGCTGTAAAGATTTTTCAAAAATCTTTCTTTTGTGTTTCTGGCTGAACCGTCCCTTTAAACACACCAACCCATTGCATTGGTTATGATGCAGATATAGTTTTCTGTCATTTTAGTAAATAATACATTCAGTGACAAAGATGAATTTGATTTTGATCTGGGTGAACTGAGAACAAATTGTGCATGTATCTGAATCCCCCCTTCGAAAGACAACTCAATCTGTTTGAACTCTAGCCATCTTCAATCAGAAAAAGAAAAAAAAAACAATGGGAGGAGGAACACATAAAAGAGAAAAAAATAACAGCACAAGTAACGAGAAAGGCATCCAGTAGAGAAATGGTATTGATATCCCCCTCCACAGTAAGACGCTGACCTGCTTTTACAGTCTGATGTAATTATCCGTGGCATGTGTCTAAACCATGGAGAACTGAACATTTGCAACACTCCTTCAGATTTCC